>BLKM01004182.1:0-13375 GCA_013340265.1 Coptotermes formosanus
GTGTGTGTGTCAGCGTGCGTGCGTGCAATATCGCAGAATGCCACGCTTCAGCTCCTTGTACATGTTTTATAAACCAGAAATGATGAATGTCTGACAGCTGTTCTCATAAAATATATTCATTTTACACAACACACAGAAGTATACCGCATGAATATGCTAAATATCATACCACCAGATTACTATTCTTTATAAATCATACAAACACAACTGTTTTTGTTAAATGACTTAACAAAACTGATGCCCGCTGCTACATCCGTTAAAGCATATGCGAATGTGTTCATTCCAGTGTAACTTTCGACTGTTTAGCGGGTACATTCACCACAGCTAACAAATTTTTTTCCTCACCATTTAGACCGTATGTAAATCCCAAACACCAGCGGAATATATAAAAATATTTCCGCGGTTCGCTGCAGACAGGCAGAAAGTTACACATTATAAGTAACACGTCTGTTAATTCCATCCGTCTGCTGCTTCCATTTTTTTTTGTCGTATAGTTTTCTTCACTCAACATCGCATGACTTACATCAGGTTCGTAATTGGGACAGAGAAGGGGCAAGAGTGGAAATGAGGGAGTAGTGGTGAGGGAAAACTCGAGGGTTAGGAGAGTTATGGTTAACGCGAAAGTAAAGTAAATCAAATTAAATCTATCCTGCCGCTCGTTAAATTCAATGCTGGCAGGCTGGAGTATGCAAGGCACGATTCGGAGAACGTTCGCTCCCTTTGCCCACTCACATTTGCCGCTTTTACAATTCGAATCTGAACGAGATGCTCTCTTCGCAGCAGCTTCGATTGAGGGGTAGAGGGGGAAGGCTGGATCTTCCAGCGATATAGCTTACTGGGTGTAGACCATCGTCAATATAGAACATGCCTGAGCTAGGCGGACCAGAACCGACATTATGGTTCTTAAAAACTCTCACCTAAATATATTTACATAAATTTTTGATAAGATTTCTTAGCCTTTTAAAGCCTTGCGGTAACTTTACATACCACCAGGTTTAACATTAAAAAATTCTACGTGGTGCCCACATTACGTTTATGTGTTTTGTACGGATCTCAGAACAAACAGCAACTTTTGCCTTATAAAACATTAAGAGATTGGTTTTTATAACCGAAGTGGAGAGTGTTTACAGCGCGGTACGCACTGAGTCCTTATATAAAACAGATATGCTTCGTCTTTAAAGGGTTAAAAGCGACGTTTGAACTCCGCTGAAAAAAAAAGCACACTATTCATCCGTTTCACGAAACGAGGCGGAAATTCACCTCGGCTTCTTTCCCTGTGCACTGCGAGTAAACCCAAAATGTATCCCCTTAGTTAAAAGTATCCCAATTTCAGTCCGATTGGGTGCTCTGCAAGTCTGCGCAATAGCCTAACTTAATATATTAATGCCGGATAGGGGACGTAAACGTTAGGGTCAATACAGCTAGACCTCTGTACATGACGGACATGGTATAATTTCGTACACAGTAATTCGAAAAAAAAAAGGGGGGCATGGGGGGGGGAGGGAAATGTAAAAGAAAAGAAGCGATAACTCGGTTACATAGAATCCACTGCATTTCAGGCTTATGTGCGAACAGAATTTCAAAGAACGTAGCGAAATTTGACGAAACCTTTATAAAATTACAAGCTCGCCCTTCGGTAGTAGCAGAATTTTTATCCGTGTTTCGGCTTGACTCAGTTGCGTTACACTTGGCAGTGTACCGAGTTGTTTAACATACAGTATTCGTTAGAAAGAACCGCGAATTTGCATTACTGATTTTTTTTTACACAAGACTTCTCGTGCACACGGCGAATTTATTCAACGGTACACGTATCTGAGACAAGCACTCTTCACTGCAATTTAAATATACTTGTACAATGTATCATAATCTTCGGTTCTGCGGGACTGTTACACTCCACGGATCTCAAAACATCCAAAATGAAGAAGCAGGTAATGCGAGATGTGATGTTGCTTCAGCGTAGTGTTGAGGATTCAGGTCTTTGATTTGTTACGCTGAGTAAAGGGTTACTGAGTTCCGACGTTTCGAAGGAACGTACCGCCTTCATCTTCAGTGCTCTAGGAGGAGGCGGTGCGTTGCTCCAAAACGCCGGGAATCAACACTCTTGACACTCGATATAACAACGCAGCGGACCTGAATCCTCATGCATGAAACACTTTAGGGTCGATTCACATTATACGGCACGACACGACAACGACACGACACGACAAAAACCAACGTGCATTCACATCTACAGTCAGTTAACAGACAGGCAAAATATTCTCTTCTCTCAATCCTAACGACGCTGTCTTTGTCGTCAGCTGTCGGTGACGGACTGATGTGAATTCGAGCATGTGAAAACCATAAAAGAATATCTGGTCGTATCATGTCATGTTGTGTCGTGTCGTGTCGTACCGTGGCGTATAATATGAATCGACCCTTACAAATCGATACAACACGACTTGCGGTATGTGAACTTTCACAGACTTAAAATACTGTTTTATCTGCCTATGAAAGCAAAACACGGCATAAAAAATGTAAAGCAATCCCATTACAGGCCTGGACATGCCCTGAGGGTTCCAGGAGGTTGAAGCTCCCAGATTTCAAGACAATCGGCACATGAAGGTGGTAAGGCTGTCAGCCTTACGCACCGGCCGCCTTTACCCCCCAGGAAGTATTCCTGGTACTCACTTCTGTTAGTGGCTGAGTCGAATCCAGGGCCAGAGTGCGGCCGGAAGGATTATGTCAATAAAAAATCCCAATGACTCCATCGGGAATCGAACCCGTGACCTTCCGGTTTGTAACGTAGTGAGGTGTCGACAAAAACATCTGCACGTTGCCCAGTCTCTCAGCTGGTATTGCACCGACAGCATTATTCTGTGTACTCTTGGTTGTGTGCAAAAAGACCAGACCGGCCCTGCGGTCCCCAGTCCCCATACAGTCCCCATGTTCCAATGAACAGCCGGCGCTCTTGCCACGGGGGTAAAACGGCCGGAGAGTAAAGCTGACACCTCAATTCCTGCTAACACCGAGGTTAAGAATATATGGAACTATATATCAGCACCCCCATACACCTTCATAGCGCTGTGCTTAAGCAAGGACAAGAAAAAACATACATTTCAACCGTTACGGCATCCGTAAATGCCAATCAGGAAGTATTCAAGTTTAGTTTCCTTGTTTAACCTTTTAAAGCCTAGCGGTAACTTTACATACCACCAGGTTTAACATTAAAAAATTCTACGTGGTGCCCACATTGCGTTTATGTGTTTTGTACGGATCTCAGAACAAACAGCAACTTTTGCCTTATAAAACATTAAGAGACTGGTTTTTATAACCGAAGTGGAGAGTGTTTACAGCGCGGTACGCACTGAGTCCTTATATAAAACAGATACGCTTCGTCTTTAAAGGGTTAAAGAAACTTGTACTTCCAAGTCTAAGAGCAGAAATCGAGGACTCACGTGTTCTGAGAACAGAGATGATCCGATACACAGTCCAGAAACTTCTTCATACAACCATAATTTAAAACACCTAAAAAAGATTACATCCCAGAGAAGCCACAAAATGTTTAAGTTCCCAGTAACCTTGTGGCACGGATATACACTGCTTACGGTCACAATGTTTAGAAAGAGGCAAATTACATTCTTGTAAGGTTTAGGTGAACAGCCTTAAATGAAAGGCCATTTTCTCAGACAATCCAGCCGCAGCTAGACTCATACAGCCAACAGCATCCCAACACAGACAACCGAAATCTTACACATTAAGCGCACCCAATTATTACACAAGTACAAATAAGTCCCTTGGTAATTAAAATCAATATTTAAACTTTTACCGCTCTAATATTTGAGCTAAAAAGAAACAATTACACTGTGTGGTGACGGGTTTATGGACTTCATCCATCGTCCGAAGAGTAAAATATTAAAAATATTAAAAAAATTAAAATCACAACGTTTCGGAAGCTGGCTCTGCTTCCTTCCTCAGGTGAATGGAGACGGAGAAACGAAGAACACCTATTCTGTTTGGGCCCCTTAGACAGGCTAGCTACAGATTTTTGGTGGACAACAGTGGTATAACGCTCGGACCACGTGGGTTTCGTAGACTGCCGTCTTCTGCGGCATGTCTTACATAGAACTGCCTTCAAAACACGTTAGTGAAGGGAATATAAAATGGGCGAATAGACGAGGAAAAAGACGTCAGCAGCTACCGGATGACACAAGGAAAAGACCGTGATACCGGAATTTGAAACAGGAAGCACCAGCTTGCAGTCGCTGGAGAACTAGCTTTGGAAGAGGCTCGGGACCTGTCGAAAGACAGACTACGCCATGAATAAATGTTCTAGCATGTGACACCGTACAGTCTGGTTGAGGATCCACGCTCCACCGCAGCAAGAACCTCAGATGTTATGAAATATGTTCTGCGGTGGATCAGTAGGCTGAAATCACAACCGCACGACAACTTTTAGTGGAAGCCTTAAATACTGAACTCTACCCTAAAAAGGAGTAGTACAGTGAAGTGACATGCAAAACACTTCAAAGACAGGCGTGATGATGATTCATCATACAAATAGCTTCATCATTCGCGTACGCTTCAACGAATATCCAGCGACAGATCCGTGGTTAAATTTTAAACCGTTTCAATTCAACAAGAAAGGCCATAATAAAAATTTGTATTTTTCAATGCACAATACTTTAGGATCCATGGTACGTCACCCCATTGGAGCAGATTCCACGATGGGAAGAAAGACATTCTGACGGGTTGGAAGCGAGGGAGTTCCGCGCCACTCAAGCGCCCAATATTTAAATAATTTCAAGTGAAATATATCATACATACATCACAGCATTTTAAAGCACCATGTCAAATTTGAACGCTGTCTCTAAATGACACACAACAGATTCCAGGCTTTGTGGATTTTACTGCTATTCTCCCTTCACCCTTCAACTCTAGCCCTCAACCCCCTGCCTGGAGCTTGTTGTTCCAATCCCAACACTAGTTTGCTGCTATGACACCTCCCCCTTGTTTGTCAAACGTCACCGAGGCACCTGGCGCCCACAACCTCATTTTTTAACCCAACGCCTCCCCTGTGAACCACAGCATGTCATTCGTACCGCAGCGCATTCCACAAATACCGACCACAAATTGCTGCCCTACTCTTCTTATTCATGGGAACAATAAAATGTATTTTATAATTGCAAAAACACAATCAAAACAGACAAAAGTTTGAGGTTTTCAGTTTATACAAGTATATAATTTTAATACAACTGTAAAGTAATTTTACTTTTTAACTTACAATGTAATGGGCCTGTCTAGTTTAATGCATTACAAACGACTATCCAAAACAAATTACTCAAGGTTGACGCAGCACACTCGAAGGGCAATTAGGCATGCCTGCTAAAGACACACAGTCGAACTCGGTTCTAACGTCATGAAGGGGACTGACTATTTTGTGTCGTTATAAACGAGTGTTGTTATAACCGAGTAGTGTAACGTTACGGTTAACAGTGAAGAATTAATTGGTACCACATAATATCTGACGTTATAGACGAGGTGTTGTACAAACCGATGTCGTTATAACCGGGTTCGAATGTATACTATTATAACGGTGAAAACAGATTCGTCCAAAGAATAACCAATACTAATTCAGTTTCATATTAAATAAATCCGAAAACCAAGTTTCGAGGCTCAAATAATGCATAGCCATGTTCTCCTTTTTGAAGGTTTTCTACGAACGCAGGCACATGCTTGGGAAAGACAATATCTACGCACCTGGAACACGGCTCATGCCTCCAGGTACGATCTTTGGCCATCCTGGTTTGCGACTCACACTAATTACGTACCCAATACAATCGCAAAAAACCACCAAATACAAGTGATTTAATACCGAACCGTTTCTAAATTTAAAACACTAGAGACGAAATTAAATACAAGGCAGCGTACAGACTCGTCGAATTCGATTTTAACCCTTATCGACATAAACCACTTAGCTAATGTGCTATACACGAAAATGTCTTTATATTTTTCAAAATTCAACACAGCGCTCAGAAATTCCATTTGCAGATATCATAAAGGAAGCAAGTTCTTCAGAACCGACTGCATTGGATTCTTCAGGTTCTCCCACAGCAGGCCCATATGTACTTTGTAAACTGCAGGAGATGTTACGTGATTTAATTTCGCTTGAAAGAGGACTGTAGTTCATACCCAGACCGCGGACAGTACGCGACACCTCTCAAACGGAGTATGAAACCTCGGGCACATTCACACTTAACTGTACAAACGCAACCATTGTGTATAAAAACTATTCTCCCTGAAGATGGCCCAGCAGGGTCGAAACATGTAGGAGACTTTTACGAATAAAGAGTATATATATTTTGGTGCATTAGTTGGTGTTTATTATTTCGTATGATACAGTGTACGGACATGGAACACACTAA
Organism: Coptotermes formosanus; assembly: GCA_013340265.1. Classification (NCBI taxonomy): domain Eukaryota; kingdom Metazoa; phylum Arthropoda; class Insecta; order Blattodea; family Rhinotermitidae; genus Coptotermes; species Coptotermes formosanus. The sequence continues at coordinate 6,402 of BLKM01004182.1, forward strand.
ATTTATTTTTCGTTATTACCTTTTTTATGGCATTTAACTTACACTCGTTACAGGCAAAGACGCTGCACTCCCACAGAAAGTGTCTTACCATAGACTTCACGCACTACAACTTCAAGCTGAAGTTTCAACAGACTATACATTAATTTAGATAAAAATCTAATTTCTTTCTCAGCCCTTCATTATAAGGTTATTGCACACAAACGCCAATCACAACCCGTTTCACTGAATACATAACATTGCCTACAGATTGCGAGATTAAACTTAAAAAAAAACACCGTATAAATGAAAAAAAAAATATTAATTCGAACCTCAATTAAAAGAAAGTCAATATGCACTTGGTGCCAAACCGTCAATAACTGAATTTAGAGGCAAGGAACACAAAGGAATGGGTACAGGAATAAAGTATCTAATTAAGAGTTGGGTATCGAAGGACGCCGTGCAACGATCAGCAGTAGGCTACTGTGTGAGATTTTAAGTTCCGCTGCTGAATACAGTCTTGTGGGATATGACGCAGTGTCGTTGCGTGAGAGGTTCACGCCGTTTCTAAGGTCTGTGGTGCCTTCATCTTCAGGGGCCAAACAGTCCACCCTGACCTTTGACCCCTTCCAAACTTGGGGAACCTGTCACCCAACGACACAGCATCACATCTCAGGAGAACACTTCCGCTTCAAGTTCGACTCCCGTTTAGCATATCGGTTATCCGTAGCCCCTTAAGATAATTTCCAGGAAATATCCACATTTGATTTGAAGATTTAAGACTTTTGGGGTGTTACGTTCTGTCGATTGTTAAATACCGAAGTTTCGGAGGATCGCGGCGCCTTCATCGTCACAGTCAACAGCCCAAGAAGAGTCTTTTTCTGGACTGCTAGACTCTGAGGATGAAGGGGCTGGAATTCTTCGAAATTTCGTTTAATATTTACCAGTAGACATGGCGTCTCACCCCACAGAACTTGTATCTTCAACAACACCGCCACTGCCGTGTCAGCCTCAAATTCAGCACCTAAAATTTCTTTCAAACTATCCCCAAACCGTGATCACATCGACGGTACTTTTGTCGTATGGAACAGCGCTGTCTTACATGAACATGTTACATGACATCGACCGAGAAACTACAGGGTGGTCATCACTGTTTTGACTGGAAGCACAGAGAGGCGAAGCAAACGTTGACATTCGGTATTTGTCCACAGGGACTGAGGGAAAACATCAAATTAACTTGCTGAGCAAAGATTTGCAATTCTAATAATAAACAACAGTGCTATTTGTTTATGATTTTATGCGTTCTTCACTTAACCCTTAGACGAAGCGTATCTGTTTTATATAAGGACTCAGTGCGTACCGCGCTGTAAACACTCTCCACTTCGGTTATAAAAACCAATCTCTTAATGTTTTATAAGGCAAAAGTTGCTGTTTGTTCTGAGATCCGTACAAAACACATAAACGCAATGTGGGCACCACGTAGAATCTTTTAATGTTAAACCCGGTGGTACGTAAAGTTACCGCTAGGCTTTAAAAGGTTAATGGCACATTATATAGGCATTACAATATAGCTTCGAATCAGAGGAAAGGACAAAGGCAGCACCAGGTAGCAGGTGTGGCCTGCTGTGAGGTAGAGAGAACTGTCTCTTATCGTGTCGCTGAGCACAGCAGCTGTAATGGGATGTCCCGGCGGATGCGGTTCGTCTTCGCGATAAAGCTGCAGTGCTCGGGGAGAAGATAAAAGGGACATCTTGTATATACCATATCGGCAGTGCCAGGAGGAAACGACGAAAAACGCAATAAACCCGTCGACAAAGCGGATCAACGTGACGAGATATGAACACGGGATCGCCCGAATACAAAGCAGCAGGCGTAGACAATTTATCGCGATGTCCTGATGACGCCGTATAACTGTCGTAGCGTCGTTAAAATGTAGCAAGACGCAGTACACTGCATTACGCCAGGGTGTGACATTGCAAGCATCTGGCTTTGGCTATTGTAACAGCAAACTGCCACACGCTTCGCATTCCATATAGGCCTGCCATAATGATAATCATTCAATGATGTCACCAACCACACCTATAAATGATAGCTGGAACTCCCAGCTCTAACAACCATTCTAAGTGGTTATAATAGTTGAAAACTGTGGAATTCTACTAAACTGTACTTGTAACGCACTGGCGGGAAGCGTATATAACAAGGGTACTGTGTACGGGAAGAGGTCGGAAACGGGAATTAAAACCCAAGGGGGGGGGAGGGATGCTGTGGTGGGGTAAAGCTTGTGTAGGAATTAAGGGAGGAGGAAAAGCCAGACAAGTGAAGTCTTTAAAAATCCAACCAGTTTCACCCGCTGTATACAACGTAATTACACAAAGCGTTTTGCGGTTAACTGCGCTGCGTACAAGGATTAATTAGTCGCTGACCGCAACAACTTGCTCTGTATTCCGTTACGTTGTGTGATGTACCCTCACACTGCGCGCACCAGCCAGCATGTACATACTGTAATAACATACAATAAAGATGCCCCTTCTGTGATGTTTACGAGATACCAAAAACCACGCTTTTACCCGCATTTACCCTTACTACTTACATAATTGCTTATTGAAAATTCGTCTTCAGTACAGAAACTAAACGCACAGACTCACAGTCTGAATTTGTGCATTCCAAATTAAAAGCTCTGACCAGGTTATTTTATTACAATAGAATGATAACCAAAAGAACTGCAAAAATATTTTGAAAAGATTGGAAACAGCCCGCAGTCCAGCACTAATTGTTATACATTCATAAACAATATTTTATATGTAATTTGTGGGAATATTTTCAACCTATTTTCATATAAAATTTCACATTCCTGTCCCTCACTGTCCATCACTTATCGTCGTCAACCTGAAAGCTAAACAGCGATTTTTGCACAGTCGCCTGTTCTTATTATATTATACTACATAAAAATGATTGTATTAAATAATGCTACACGTCTCACACAACTAATACAGTCCCATTATATAAATGTTATATATTAGAAGAAGAAAATACATAGCCAGCGGTTCACTAATCTGAGCCCCTCAGCGCGGCAGCTGTCGCGGCAGGTTTATCCTACAAGAAGCCTCCATCCGTCGACAATTTATTGTCCGTTCTTCCCCTGCAGTTCAAATTACCTTATTTTACAGAACAGTCTCAAAGTGCACGACTGCAGCTTCTAAGTAGGTCTAACAGCTTCTGAAAATATTTCTCGACACACGGCACAGCTCTTGCTTTAAACATTGCCAATCTATCTTCGGACTATTGTCTTTCAGTTCTTGCAAAGAACATGGATTAACCTACAATTTCGCTTCTTCTGTTAGGCCTAATTCCCCTGAATGTTACCCTCCGGATTAATTTAACTCAGCGGTCGGAATTTTGCTCTTCGAGAAATGCACGGTCTCAGATTTTTTAATACACTCACCGTGTACTCCCATTCTGGGGGCACGCGGTGGCGCAGTTGGTTGAGACACTGCGCTAAAAGCCGGAAGGTCGCGGGTTCGATTCCCGATGAAGACATTGTGATTTTTCATTGACATAACCGTTCCGGCCGCACTATGGCCCTGGGGTCTACTCAGCCTCTAACAGAAATGAGTACCAGGAATATTTCCTGAGGGGTAAAGGCGGCCAGTGCGTAGGGCTGACAACCTTACCACCTTCATGTGCAGATTGTCTAGAAATCTGCGAGCCTCAACCGCCTGGAACCCTAAGGGCCTGTCCAGGCCTGTAATGGGACTGCTTTACCTTTACCTTTACCTTTACCTTTTTACTCCAATTTTATCTGATAATGCCACCAAGAAAGTACACGCGTTACACAGTTCTATTCCGCAATTTTGAGATACATCGTTAATTATCTCCAATTTAATGCAACAAACAACAGACATGTTTAATTTTCATTTACGTATTATAATATCAAATTACGCCCACAAAGACTGTATTGTTTTAATTACACTAGGATAAGATATACCTATTTCTTGTATCGCAATTAAACGTAAAGGCCTTACTACTTAATCAGATCACACAATATTGAGCCCAATACAATGTACGCTATTGTCTCCAAATAGTCTATATTACAATGTCTTGTAGAGTCTAATCCGTCCGCACATGCGTAGCATCTCCAACACACAGCAAACCTGTGACCCATCACACTACAAATCGCCCACATCTTAACTGATCGCCTTTTCGCATCTTTTTAATACACAGGCCTATACTGCTTGTTCTGTTTTGTGAAATGTTACTTTGATATGAACCCCTGATGGTGATCCCACGAGGAATCAAAACATGTTGGATTAACAAGATATTGTACTATATATATGGATTGAGTTGGCTCAGGATAGGGACAGGTGGCGGGCTCTTGTGAATGCGATACTGAACTTCCGGGTTCCATAAAATGCGGGGAATTTCTTGACTAGCTGAGAAACTGTTAGCTTCTCAAGAAGGCCTCTGCTCCATGTAGTTAGTTAGTTGTGCTATATAGTATCTGAAAACAATACAGTGCATTCTGTTGGACTGAATGTTGTGTGATTTGATATCGACAGTGCGCGGTGTGAACAATATAAAATGTCGCTGCTTATCGTAATGAAAGACGATTCTCTGCCAAAGACCTACTACCATGAATCATTTCAGGTGGTGTTAGTTCTGCAACCACCTCACCAACACGTGCGCCCGCCACTGTTACCACGAACTGTCAGCATAACGTGCACGCCACACTTCGCGAAAATCGGCCAAATGGTTAAAAAAACTGAAAAGGTGACACATAAACACACATCATTCACTCGTACGCTCCACACAGCTGTTAATATTAGAATTCTCACAATTGTCTCATTGGAAGGGATGACGAAGGAATCGTCTGTGGCATAACTTCAGGCATTATCCCGAGACTTGCCTGGAGAAACTGTGAAGAACCACCAAAATCAATCAGGATAGTCCGTCTCCGGGCAGAAAATTGGACGCGGGACCTCCAAAATATGTAACAAGTACCAAGAAATGGACCACAGCGTTTATCTGCACTTCATAAATCATCATAATCATTGGCATCACCACCATCATTAATGTAACAGTCATCATCAAGACGCTCAGGTTTCTGTGACATGCGACAATGATACAGCCAGAGGCCTAATTATTAAATTTGGTTTTTTTACTGTTACCCAGTACACGCACACAACTGTCACAGATTCATAATAACATACAGTCGAACCCGGTTACAACGACATCGGTCTATACGACGCCTCGTCTATTGCGTCAGATATTCTCTGCTACCAATTAATTCCTCACTGTTAACCATAACGTTGCACTGCTCGGTTATAACAACACTCGTTTATAACGACACAAAGTATTCAGTCCCTTTCATGACGTTATAACCGAGTTCGACCGTGTTTCATTTGCAACAAAAGATACAGCAAAATGGTTTATACAACTCGCTTATAGAGTCAGATATTATGTGGTACTAATTCATTCCCCACTTTTAACCATAACATTGTACTACTCGGTTATAACGAAACTCGTTTATAACGATACAAAATATTCACTCCCTTTCATGACGTTATAACCGAGTTCGACTGTGTTTCATTTGCAACAAAACAGATACAGCAAGATGTATAACTGAGCACACAGAACGAGATCACGCTGACTTTTAAATATGTACCAATTATACAGCACTCCACTAGTGACCGTATTCTTAATATAGTTCAGAGGTCTCTGTGCGCGCCTTTGTCGGCGGCGGGATCGCCGTCAGCTCTCAACGGCTCGTACCGGACCGCAGCACAAGCGGGGCACATGCGTGGCATCAGATACCATCGGCATTGACGAGTTAACCTTTCTGTTAACCTCTTGTCTTAAAATCGTATCTATCGAAAGCTGCTTGTTATCAATCAAAGCGACGCACGGCCAACCAGCACCTGCAGTGCCCTTACCAACCATTTGCACAAGCCGCCAACAAGAACAAGTCTTCGCTTCAGGTGCGACTACCAAATGACACACGATTTCTTTCACCAGAAGCACGGCGATTTATACCATTCGAACGAGCTCGTTTCCAGAAATAAAAGAAAACTGTACCCATTTTGTCAATCCTTACATCTTTTGTGATCCCCCAGCTACACAGAAACGCAAGCGGAACTCCAAGAAATTTAATGGATTTTAAATTCACTAAAGTCGCCAAGTGTTGAAGTAAAGTGGAATAGTTAATCCTACATAGGCTTTCAAAAGCATGTATGTACAAACAATATCAAAATTGTAAGAAATAACATGTAGAAGTTAATTACTATCTTAGAATACGATGAATCTGTTAAATTCTTAGTCAGAAAACACTCCAAATTTATATCAAATACGTTGAAGCGGGACTTGAATGGAAAACAACTTTGCTTCCAGGTTTACAAAGGAGACGCTCGATGTTTCAAAGAACTTCGCAGGAAAGAAATACTCATCAGTTTCATTACAATATTCCAAAATTTACCTTCAGGTAACAAAGATGACCATGAAACGTCGCTTGCAATAAACTCACATATTCAGCCTCGGCCTTCTGACAGATGACACTCAAAACACTAAATGTTGGTACGTTAAAATTTCCATAATAAATGGAAAGGAACATAAAAGGGATGCTGTGAACAGAAGAGGGTGCAATGTGCGTTGTTGTGGTAAGATGCGAACTTCAGCACTTTATTAGCGACGTAACTGATAATTCCCTTCTACCATTATACGAGGCGAAGCTTTCTAAAGCTCGACAAAGCAAAACAATGCTGTCGTCTGTCTACATTGCCCGCAGTACGTCACGCAAGATATTGTACGGCAACAGATCATCTAGAAAACAGGACACAGTGTTCCGATTTCCCGTAAGTTACGCCCTGCTGTGCTTTCGACACTAACTCCTGGGTTCTAATGCAGAAATGCTGCAATGAAACTATTTATCCGTTGTCAGATTACATAAGTCGATCAGATGTACCGCTTTTAATGGGCCAGTAATTTTATATTTTAACCTTTTAAAG
>BLKM01004194.1:0-51150 GCA_013340265.1 Coptotermes formosanus
GCACGCGCGTATCTCGAGCCAACTGCCCCGGCAGCGAGTGCTGACAGGCGTATCGGCCACGCGGCTAGTTTGCGAAGCGCTAGTGCCAGCGCGTGAGGGTACCCCTCATGCTACACATAGACACCTCTGAACAGCTGCCTGAGTCGCTTCGCGGCGCGGAGGGAGAGGCCGGGGACTCGGCCAGCAGCAGCCGAGGCCCGTATTTCCACCGGCCGAGGGATTTTGCGTCCGATGGTTTCGAATGAACCGATGAAGCGGGGTCGGCCGGGAGAGGCCGGGGACAGGGCCGGCGACTGTCTAGCCCGTACGGGCCATCGGCCGTCGACAGATCAAATGTGCCCGTTCACCTCTCTTTCAACTAGCACCCCCGCTGCCTTCTTCACGCAGCCTGCCACTACTGTTTCGACTAAAGTCCGGGCTCCTTTCATCACGGTATGCGGTGTGAGATCCGTACTCCGTGACAGGCGTGACATACGTGGTACATAACCGGCCGCTTAGATAAGACGTGTGGAACCCGGGCATAAATTCCTCCACGCCGCCCCTACGCCGGAATGACCGAATCCTGCCGCTCGCTAATTCCACGGTTCCCGGTCTGTGTGACAAACGCCCACGTCACGAATGGATAGACGTTTCGACTTCCCAAATCACTGCCTTCTTCGCGGTACCAGACTGGATGGCAGCTCACATTGTTTCGTACATTTCTTGCTACATAGCCCGAACACCGGGTGGAGATAACTAGGGAGACATCAACCATTACATCTCCTGAACCACTTCCCTCCACGGCGCCCTAGGCCGGGAGGGCCAAATGTGGCCACCGATCACTGTGTCAGCTAGCGCCGTTCCTGTCTTCTACACGCTGCCTCCAAATGCTGTTTCGACTACAGTCCGAGCTACCTTCTTCACGGTACGAGACTGGTGGGGTCTCAGGCTCGTACCCTGTGGCTCGCGTGACTCTCATGGTACTTAGCCGGTCGCGTGGGTACAGACGCGTGGATCGTGACCTCCGCAGGCACACCTAAAATTTTAAATTTCTCCACAGCTTATAGAGCCGACTGTCTTCGCTGCGGTAGGCCGTAGGGCCATCGGCCGTCGACAGACCGATTGTGCCCGTTCGCCTCTCTTTTTAACTAAGGCCCTCGCCGCCTTCTTCACGCTGCCTGCCACTTCTGTTTCGACTACAGTCCGAGCTTCCTTCTTCACGGTACCAGATTTCTGGGGTCACATTCGTACCCTGTGACGTTATATTTGAATACCTCGAAATTGATGTATTTCGCATATTGACCGCATGATTCAGATTTTCCGGATCGAGAGCAACACCGCATTTGAAATACTCTTCTGTATATAGAAATGCGATGCTTACGACACTCATAAGAGCGAATGCACTGAAACATGTTGCTGGAATAGAACACGCTGAGCTTATCAAATATGCCTTCTGAATTGTGCTGCTTATATAGAAACTATGAGACTGAAACGCCTCTAGTGCCACTCCTAGCCGACGAGCTACAAACAGTATATGTGCGGTTGGAATCGGTCAGTAACGTAGGCCTCTGCCTTGATATATTGTCGGCGTTGTGTCTTCGCGGTGTGAGGACGGAGACACCTGTGCCTCTGGAATTTTGCGAATTGTTGTCCACTCGTGCTAGGAGGACCAACCTACCATCACCCCTGAATATTTTCCAAGTGTTTGCCGCTCGTGGTAGGAGGACCAACCTACCATCGCCTCCGAACATTTTCTAAGTGCTGCACGGCTCGTAGTGGTAGAATGTTACTAATTTCGGCTAAGTGCCAGCACTCGTAGTAGTAGATAAATCAGGAATTCCGGCTATGTGCCACCGCGCGTAGTAGTATTCAAGTGACGAATTTCGGCTAAGTGCCCCCGCTTAGTAGTAGATGAATCAGGAATTTCGGCTAAGTGCCACCGCTCGTAGTAGTAGAATATTACTAACTTCGGCTAAGTGCCACCACTCTTAGTAGTAGATAAATCAGGAATTCCGGCTAAGTGGCGCCGTGCGTAGTAGTAGATAAATCAGGAATTTCGGCTAAGTGCCACCGCGCGTAGTAGTAGATAAATCAGGAATTTCGGCTAAGTGCCACCTCTCGTAGTAGTAGAATATTACTAACTTCGGCTAAGTGCCACCACTCGTAGTAGTAGATAAATCAGGAATTCCGGTTAATTGCCGCCGTATGTAGTAGTAGATAAATCAGGAATTTCGGCTAAGTGCCACCGCGCGTTAATCCATTCATGCGCGTCACTAATTAGATGACAAGGCATTTGGCTAGTTCTATAGCGCTAACGGCGCTACACTTACCGGTATTGTCCGTTCCGGGGACCGTATAACAACATCTCCCGGCTTGGACTGCCCTGTGAGTTTACATAGGCAGTCACTCTTCGCACTGGGAGACCAACACGATACCCCATTTCCCTCCTGGCCACCGGGATATTAGAGCTTTGGTTGGAAGAACCAGTTACAGGGTCCATTTAATGGATGCAGATCTTTGACAGACCGACCCGTAAGACAGCCTGGACGCGGGGAACCGCATCAAGGTGTCTGCTCCGTATATACCAGCCCTGCGCCGCTCTATAGGTGGTGCGACTCGCGTCCCATGGTATTATTTTTACTATACTCAGCGGCTTATAGCCGTTAGCCCTGGGAGCTATTTCTTTGTATAAATAGAGATCTGTAATAACTATAGATATATACAATATACATAACTATGTGTAAATATAATCTGGGCATAAAATCTCTGTATAAATACTTTGAATAAATATATCTCTTGAATATATATAATATATATAAAAAACGTAAATAAATATTAAATCTGGCAACAATCTCTGTAAAAGCTTTTACACGACCAGCGTGTTCTGTATTTATGCGTCCAGCGTGTTGTAGTCCATGAATGTGTGATATAGCTCAATTGAGTGCCTGAGAGCTAGGAGCGAGATCGTTATAAGCGACCCGCGTTCCGTGATGTTGATCTCTCTTAGCGATTGCTCTGTGTTCTTAGGCATTGCCCCTCTTGTTCCGACCACTATAGGAAGCACTGATCCCCGTTCTACTTGTAGTTGTGTCGCTAGGTTTTCCAGGAGCGGGGTGTATTTCTCGACTTTGCTCTTAAACCCTTCCTCCAGGTAACCTACATCCTCATGGCGGACTGTTACGTCGACCACGTGGACCCTTTTCCCGGCTGACTACCACCAGGTCAGGTTTTAGGTTGCTTCCTGTCGGAGTTGGGATTGAGGCTTCCTCAATTATTTGAGCTTTCTCACTCATGTTTGCCACTCTTTTTGACACAAAGTCACGTATTTCATCGTGGCGTTTGATCCGTTGTGTCTTTGTATAGACACACTGTCCCAGAATATGGGCCAGGGTTTCGTTGCAAACTTTGCATTTCCGGCACTTAACATTCGTCTGCGGCACCACCTTGTTCATAGTGACTTTATCACTTGTCATGCCATTCCTCATTTTTAGCGCTGTTATGAATCGACTAGGTTTTAAAAGGCAGGGGTTGTATAGCCAATCATTACCAACTCTGTCCTCACTAAATGACGCGACTCCCCTGACCTTTGACTGCAATTGTCCCCAGCTTTTTAGCTCATCCTTCTTTTGGCTCCTTTTGTAAGCGTCAATGGCTCTGTAGTTTTGTATTGGCCATTGTAATCTTATCGCCTTTGCAATGCTTTGCAGCCTCTGTTCCAGCTTCGTTTTATGAAGGAGTGCATGGATTGTCGGTTCATGTGTGTTTAGCAAGGTGATGCCCTGTTTGAGTGCCGTGGTTGAGGCTAGAACCTCTAACTTTCGTATACCTAGACCCCCATCTCTCTTAATGCAGTACAGTAACCCATTTGGAGTACTCATGGGGAGATGGAGGATCCCTTTTATGTGGTTGCGGACTGCTTGTTCCATGGCTGGGATGGTAGTGATGGAGGGTGTTGCTAGGACTGTTTTGTGGAGGAAGTGGGGGATTATATGGGAGTTGGTAAGGAATAATTTCTGGTGGGGTTTTAGGTGGGCCATCCGACAACGTTCTAATGTGGACTTCAGCTGGTCCGTAAGGTCTTTATATTGCAGCCCGTACCAAGGTGAGATGTTGCCCCCCAGATAATTCAGTGAACTATCAGCGCTCGAGGAAGGTATTCTGTCGCCAGTAGTCAGCTGCAAGTCCGGGTTGGCAACATACCATGAGTCCTTGGTACGTTTAATGTGGAATGTTGCGCATTTCTCGGCTGCTATGCGCATTCCAAGTTGGCACAGGAATGATTCCGTGTGCTGCAGTAGGGTTTGTGCATCTTCCTTTGCGGTAGCTAGTAATATTAGATCATCCGCAAAGGCTAGTGCTGAGATGTTGTGATTTTCGTCAATCTCATAGCCCTTAATTCGTTCGAGTTGCTCCAGAAGCGGGTCCATTATGGCATTGAAGATGATGGGTGAGAGTGGGTCCCCCTGCTTAACTTCACGTCTCAATGCGACCTCTGCTTGCGATCCGCTGTACACAATAGATGTTTTTAGGCTTTTATACGAGTTCGTGATGGTCTTCCGTACGTATTGTGGGAGGCCGAGGCGGCATAGAGCTGCCTCAATGGCCTTATGAGGGACTGTGTCGAAGGCCTCACCTCAGGAAGCTGTAGTTCTCACTTGGACGTAATTAATATATTTTTTCGTAATTCCTAATTGTTTCGCTTGATTTCGATAAAACTCGGTATATAAGTTTTCAGTTCAGGGTTATTCATATTATATGATAAACATTGAGTTCGCACCTCAGGAAGCAGTAGTCCTCTCTTGAACGTAATTAATATATATTTTTGTAATTCGTAATATTTCTCTCGATTTCGATAAAACTCTGTATATAGGTTCTTAGTGCAGGGTTATTCATTGTATGTGATAAACATTGAGATCGCACAGCAGGAAGCAGTACTCTCTTGGACGTAATTAATATATTTTTTTGTAATTCCTAATTGTTTCGCTCGATTTTGATAAAAGTCTCTATTTAAATTCTCTAAATATTATCTAAGTTTACAGAGCTTGTAATACTTATTGGAGGGCATACAGGGTCCTAGTACGAATATATGAGAGAAAAGACCAACTTGGAAGACCTGGGCGTAGGTTGGGGATAAGCAGCAAAATTGGAGGTTCTTTAATGTATTAATTCGGGTGAGGGTAGGTACAAGATTATGGCTGTTGCAAAAGGAAGGAATTTACTGAATAGCTGAGGAGTTATCAGCTTCTCGACAAGGACTCTGATCCATGTACTTATTTTTTTATTTATTTATATTAGCCATATCATGGCACAGGTTCGTTCTTTCGAGAAGCTTCCACGTCAGCCAAGCAACCACCCCTGAACTAGACCTACCTGTTCCGTTTCCTGGTTCCTTCCCCACTCCCAACGTCGCATGTTTCCGATTTCGAGAAGCTTCCACTTCAGCCTAGCAACCACCCCTGAACTAGACCTACCTGTTCCATTTCCTGGTTCCTCCCCGACATCCAACGGGGCATTTTTTTCTGATTTCGAGAAGTTTCCACGTTAGCCAAGTAACCACCCCTCAACTAGACTTACCTGTTCCATTTCCTGGTTCCTCCCTCACTTCCAACGTGGCATGTTTCCCCGAGTTTACCTCCTCGAGCTCAGTCCTTCCTTCCTCACTCTACGAGCTGCTTCCGCGCAATCAACGTCTAAACTCCGTTTCGGTCCTGTTACTACAAGATTATGTCTCGGCTGGTATTAACATACCTGGGGGTTGTGCAGTCCGTGGTGGTGCTGGGGTTGATTTGGGTTATTGTGTATTGGGCCAGCATCTCCAAGTGACGTTTTATACGTCAGTGTGGCGCGTCTTGTCAGTGTGAAAGTATTCGTGTTACAACGCGTACACCATTTGTTCTTTACCACGCCGTAAGTATTGCTTCTCGGTTTATGTAAGTCTTGTGCTGTAATAAAATGGTATAGTTCGTTGATTGAGTGTTTGTAATCACACAGTGGGATAAACGGGTTGTGCCACAGCTTGAAACGATTCCTGGTGTTTAGGGCAGAGAAGGGTGGCAAAGGCCCGTAAACGTGTATTTGTCTATGTAGTTATTTCCTCGCAATATGCAATGCACGAGTAGTGCGCTGTACGTCTGAACATAAACCTGCTGCCGTCTGGTGACGTAAGGCAGCAGACAAATAATTCTCGTTGCGTGCATATCTGTAACTTTCACGTCTTTAATTCGAGCTGTAATTAAAGTGGTGGACTGTTTTCGCAATCCACCGTCGGAGTCCATGTTTGACATTGACAAGTGCGACCTCTTCCTCTTCAGGTTCATTGACCTTCAGTACTATTGGCAGTCATCCCCGAGCAGTGCTGTGGTCACATTCAGTGAGGCAGGCCGTGTCGTTGGCTGGTACGGTTACCGAGGCTGTTGCTAAGGGGTTGGTGGGTGGCCGCCATGGTGAGTTAAAGCTTCTGCTTACGTAGCAGCTATTTACGTGGTTTTATATTAATGTATGTGCATCAAAACACTCGAAAACCAACTCAAACTCGTTAGCTTGTTGAAAATATTCTTTTGCCACTTTTCGAATTTTTTTGCCTTTGCCATGGTCGTAGTAAGTTGCAGTGTTACAGATACATTTTTCATATCAAATTACTCCTTTGTGGTCCTTTAATTTGTGATTGTTATCGATACACACGCAAACGAACAGGAAATGTTAGGCGCAGGAGTTAATTTACATTTTGTTGCACTATTTTTCGGCACAGGTTACACAGGTGTTTACAAGATTCTTGGAAAGAGAGGTCAAATGGAGTAACTGTTGTGTTGCTGAAATGCATTCGGTACGCAGCTAGTTCGAATCCCGATGGTCGCACTGTTGAACAAACATTACCCAGTTTTATTATGGTGTTTTTTGACCATGAGTAGCAACAACATCATTTCGAGTTATTCGACAGATAACTAAATTCATGATTTCATTTAGATCTTTGAGCCCAGTGTTTCTTAAGGCAGACTTCAAGTGTTTCGGTTAGTATATAACCTTGCATTAAAGTAAAATGGACAATGATTCCCCACTTTCTTCTGATAGATTTTTACCGTCATATATAGCACCAGAATTTATATCTGGGTTTTTAATAAGTATAGTATTGTCTCTGCTAGAAAACGGTCAGTTGCTTTATAGCAAACTTAAATTCATTTACTGACAGCAATAAAAATTACAGAGGTATGCAAACAGGTTGCCTTTGGCATAAGCGTGGTGAAAGATGCCCCACAGATAATGCAGTTTGAGGTAATAAATTTGTAGTAAGCAACATTGTAACCAAATTATCTATGTTCTGTATCACAATGAGACTCCTTGTTACTTCTTTGTAGATTTCTTACATTTATTAAGATTCCTATAACGGTTGCTATGTCGACAGTCGATGCAGGTTTTGGAGAAAATTGTGCAGTTTTCAAAGAGTCACTTTTTACAGGATGAGCATTTTATCCAGTCACATTCCTCTTTCGTTACACAGTCGTATTCCGTACATTATTTACAGCAGTCACTGTCATCATTTTTACCAGAATTGCTCGAGTTCGAATTGTGAACCATTTTCTTGAAATTATTCTTCATATGTTTGGCTTTTAGTTTCTTCTTCTGGGTGATTGGCGAGCCAGTGAGAACTCTCCATGGAGGCTTCTCCTTACCCCTGACGGCCCTGAGTTTGGTAAATTTTTGGAGGGGACAGTTAGCCTACATGAATTTTGGTGGGCTTTTTTTCCTGAGAAATGGAGAATGGACAGATGCAGGAGTGAAGTCGTGCCAATTTAATACATTCTTTAACACATAACACGGTAAAATAAAATACATTATAGTAGGTGGGTGACAACTTCATAGCCGTTCATTAACATATCAATGATAATGCAGTGTACAATTCGATGTATGAACATAGGTCAACCACGCGAGTTAAAATATGAGTGGGGCATCTTTACCTATCTTTCTGAGGGGCGACTGTACCCAAATGTGGAGCCACTATGGCCTGGCTTGCAAAAGTTTGTAATGGTATAAAAGAGTAAAGAAAATTATTAGAAATTATTAAAAATAGTTACCTGAAATGTATAGGATTGCAAATCATGTTGCTTACTTTATAAAACAATGTCAGGGCATTGAGAAAACCCCCGCAACTGTGACTTGCACATACCCAGAGTCACCACTGGAAGACATTGTAACTGTGAAATATGTACAGCCCCTAGGTTGAAGGTTTCAAAGTACCTGGTGGTGGGTCATTATTGGCCACTGGGGCAACTTTGCCCACTTTCCTACATATATATCTATATATACACACACACACACACACACCCTCATTATGTAACAAAATATTGATGTTAAGATTCCACATTTCACTGTATGATGATTCATGTTGGTATGTGCGGGTAAATGCAGACAGAGCGTAGGTGTGTGTTTGGATGCGTGTTTATATGGATAATTAGGGACGCAGGTTACGCATGATTGTTGGTGATAATGTGTTACACCCACCACGTGCCTACTCACAACATGACTTTTTTAGGGCTCCTTTCACTTTGCCCTGTCTGTTGTGCTAGGCCTCTGGGATCAGCGTAAGTGTTCTGCAGTTCGTTTGTGTATAGGTGCCATTGTATAACCGTGGGTGAATTTAGACACACTTTCTGCATGAGAATGCATAGAGGGTTATGTGATTAAAAACAAATGGACCTTAGGCATTAGTATGGATAAACGAATGAATGGGTAAATACAGACACAGCCTAGGTTTGGGAATTTATGCAGGAATGTATGGGTAAATACAGACGCAGGTGAAGTATAAGGAAAGGTGCAGTGATATATGGTTAAATACATATGCATCTTAGGTATGAGAATGGATGCTTGTTTATGTCAATAAATAGGACAAGGCTTTGATTATGGACAGAATGTTGTATTTATAAATATTGTGCAGTTGGGGCTTTTGTATGGGCACATTAATATAACGAAAAATAAACGCGCAGATTAGGTTTTGAAAATGGATAAAGGATTCAGTGGATAAATATGGTTGCAGCTTATGCAAGAAAAAAATTACAGGGATATATGAATAAATACAAATGCCTGCTTAGACATGTAAGTGGATACATACAGGCGCTGCTTAGGTATGATGATTCATGTTGGTATGTATTGGTAAATGCAGACAGGGTAGGATGCATGGATGGATGGATGTTTATATGCATAATTAGGAGCGCAGGTTACACACGATTGTTGGCGATAATGCCTTTTTGCCCCCACATGCCTACTCACAACATGACTTCTTATGGATCCTTGCAGTATGCCGTGTCTGTTGTGGTAGGCCTGTGGGGTCAGGAGTATGACCTGTTGTTAGATATTTCTAGAACTTGTTTGTTACCATTGTTCATTTTGAGATTTAAATCAGTGTGAATAGGGAACTTCTTGCTTGCTGATTAAATACATGCCATTTTACAGTGACATCTCGTAGGATTTCTGTCTCATTTCTGACCCTGATATTTTTGTTTGCAATGTCCAACTGGTTCAGTTGCACAGTCCTTTTTATCTCAATATTCATGAGAGTTCTGGCTTTTTATTCCCAATTAATAAGACCCATGCATGCTACATAACTGACAATTTATTTTCTTTTTCTTTTTAACATATATATAACTCTTAAAACAGGAAAATTTATGCTTGATGTCACACTCTTTTATACATGTTACTTCAGTAAATGTAACACGAGATAAACTTCAAGGAGGAAACATCGTGTTCCTCCAGTACACAACATAAAAATGTGTTGTTTAATAATATAAGTACATTCAAATTTATAATTAGTGAGAGAAACTGCACAAATACATTGAGTTAATTTATTGAATTTTTAACTAGATGTGGACTGCCACGCTTGGATAGGAATCTTATGCTGACAAAGCAGGTCAGCTGGAAAACCAACATCCTCTTGCAGAAGGACTGAGCTTTGAAGCAGGAAGAGCGAATTGCCCCGTGTTGAGGAGCAGTGTTCACTTGCAGAAGGACTGAGCTGTGAAGCAGGAACAGCGAATTGCCCCGTGTTGAGGAGCAGTGTTCACTGGCTGAGAAAGAGCATCCTGTTGAGATTTCTTGTGTGCTGCTGGCGGTGGTGAGTCACAGACAGTATACAAGCATGAAGTGGGAATGCGTGTGTTTGTTCCCCACTTGTCCTGAGTATTGTCAGGTGAAACTTACCTTCAGTCAGTTCCACAGCAGAAGAACACAGGTACACATTTTCAGTTATTTCAATAATGTCTATATTTTGCAATATAGGATGCTTGTTATTAAAAACCAACAGTTGGCACATAGAAAGTGTATATAAAAATATACAATCTTCAGTCCTTGTTTTGGTTGTTGACCACCATCTTCAAGGAGCAATATCGAATTAAATTTAAATTAAATTTAATGTAATTTAAAACATAATGAAGCCAGTTTACACACGCACACACACACACACACACACACACACACAAAATGAGGTGACACAGCAGTACCACTGCTTATTATAACGTAGAATACATCAGCCTATTACATTGATTAGTTATGTGAATGAAATTCATATTTGTAGTTGTTGCATGGTTAGCATGCCCCCTAAACATTTAGTACATAATTGATCATAATCTTCATTTACAATATATGTATTTGTATTAAGAGGCACGTTATGTCCCAGTAGGTGGTAAAACCTTGTTGATATTGCAGAGTGTTGCAGTCACGTGTACGTATTCGTAATTCCACTTGCTAGATAGACCGCTGTGATTAGTCGATGACAAACATCTGCAGTTCTTTCAGCCTGTTATGTATTATGTCCCCATGTGGTTGGTTGTCATGTATTTCCTGTTTCTACAATGTGTGTGTGTGTTTTTGCTTTGTGTTCTACAAGTCCCAGACTTACACGGTTAATTTGTTCTGATGGTTTCCGTAGAAGTAAAAAGACTGCGTTGAGTCTAACAGTGCTAAAGTGTTATACGTTTGACATATACATCCTTTTCGTAGTCAAAGCTTAAAAAATAGTGTCAAATTATGAAAATTGCGTGGAAATAATTTTGACAGAAACACAAAATGTAAATACATGCACAGTAAAATGTACCTGCGCATAGAATGTTATGATGTATTGTAACATGTAAACTCTGCATGTCTGGTTGTAATGACCACAAAAGTCTAAGTGCAGGCACTGTTCAAATAAGACAAGCACTTCAGTACTACAAAAAATATTCTTGTATTAGCAGATCTGCATAACTTGAACCCATGTAAGCTGGGGACTTGCTGTGTAGGATACTTATTCTGTACAGTGTAACTTTGTTAATATTGTGCATCTGATGGCGTGAAAAAGGTTAGATTGTGTTAGTGCCTTCCATTTTAATGTACATTGCCAAATTTCTGAGGTGGACTGTAATGTTGGGCGTAAATAATAATTTGCTCTTAATTTGTAAGTTCGTTGTTGGATGTTGATAGAAGGCAGAATGTGATGTAGGCCTTGCATATACTGCAGTTTCTGTTGTTTTGATTAGAATCAGGTCGTAGATGGTTGTACTGTTCTCTTGGCGTAAATAGTTCTCTCCTCATATTTTCTACGTTTGTTGGTCGATTTTAGTGAAACTCAGCTTATGCCGCGTGTAGGGTATGGATTTTGTTAGTGTGAGTTTGGTTAAAGTCTAGTGGTAGTTACCTGAACCCTACATATGATCGTAAGTAATTATTTTCCTGTACGTTGTCCGTTTGTAACTGGATATCGATGAAACACGGCATATCTTTTCTATCGCATTGTCATTTGACGGGTGTGATTTTATATAATATCGGTTCCTGTAAAACTGTAATTTAGTGTTTGCTTTAAGTAGTTTTTGGCTCGTCTTTCCTGCGTTCGTCGATCGATTTGGATAGAACTTGGCGTATGGCATGTGGAAGGAATGCAATTTTTGACATGATTTTTGCTTCGGTCAGTTTGTACAAAAGTACAAGTTTGGTTGGAATCCATCCGTAATCAAGGGCACGTTACTAAGGGGCAAAGTTACATTTCGTCTTTATCGTCTTGCATTGGAATGATGTAAATTAAACGCCATATACAACATTTATCCAACCAGTGCATTGTAACCTTTTGGAATAAATTAATATATTTTTTCGTAATTCGTAATTGTTTCTCTCGATTTTGATAAAACTAAGTATGTGAGTTTGCATTGCAGGGTAATTCATTATATGTGATAATCATTGAAATCGGATCGCAGCAAGCAGTAGTTCACTATTGGACGTAATAAATATATTTTTTCGTAATTCCTAATTGTTTCGCACGACTTCGATAAAACTCGGTACTTAAGTTCTCAGTGCAGGGTTATGTATTATATGCGATAATTATTGAAATGGCATCAGAGCAAGCAGTACTTCACTCAAGGACCTAATTAATATATTTTTTCGTAATTCCTAATTGTACTGCTGGATTTCGATAAAACTCGGTATATAAGTTCTAAGTGCAGGGTTATTCATGATATGAGATAATCATTGGAATCGCATTGCAGCAACCAGTAGTTCACTCAAGGACGTAATAAATATATTTCTTCGTAAATCCTAATTTTTTCGCTCGATTTTGATAAAATTCGGTACATAAGGTTTCAGTGCAGTGCTATTCATTATATGTGATATACATTGAAGTCAGACAGCAGCAAGCATTAATTCTCTCTAGGACGTAAATATTATATTTTTTCGTAATTGCTAATTGTTTCGCTTGAATTTGATAAACCTCTTCATATAATTTCTCTGTGCAGGGCTATTCATTATATGTGATAATAATTGAAATCGCATCGCAGAAAGCAGTAGTTGACTCTTGGACGTAAATAATATATATTTTTTTGTAATTCCTATATGTTTCGCTGGGTTTGATAAAACTCAGCATATAAGTTCTCAGTGCAGGGTTATTCATTACATGTGATAAAAACTGAAATCGCTTCGCAGCAACCAATAGTTCACACTTGGACGTAAATATATGTTTTTTTAATTCCTAATTGTTTCGTTCGATTTTGATAAAACTCTGTACATAAATTCTCAGTTCAAGGTTATTCATTATATGTGATAATCAGTGAAATCGCACCGCAGCAAGCAGTACTTTACTCCTAAACGCAAATATATTTTTTCGTAATTCCTAATTGTTTCGCTCGATTTTGATAAAACCCGTATAAAATTCTCAGTGCAGGGTTATTCGTTATATGTGATAATCATTACAATCGCATCGAAGCAAGCAGTAGTTCTCTCTTGGAAGTAATTAATATAATTTTCGTAATTCCTAATTGTTTCGCTCGATTTTGATAAGAGACACTATGTAAGTTATAAGTGCAGGTTTATTCATTATATGTGGTAATCATTGAAATCGCATTGCAGCAAGCAGTAATTCATTCCTGAACGTAAGTAATAAATTTTTTCGCAATTCTTCATTTTTTCGCTCAATTACGATAAAACCGTCTATATAATTTCTCTGTTCAGGATTATTCATCATATGTGATAATCATTGGAATCGCACTGCAGCAAACAGTAGTTCTCTCTTGGATGTAATTAATTTATTTTTCATAAGTCCTAATAGTTTCGATAGATTATGATAATACTCGGTATATAGGTTCTCAGTTCAGGGTTATCCAATATATGTGATAATCGTTGAAATCGCATCGCAGCAAGAAGTAGTTTCTCTTGGAAGTAATTATTATATTTCTTCGTAGGTCGTAATGGTTTCACCCGAATATGATAAAAATTAGAAAATAAATTCTCAGTGCAATGCTATTCATTATATGTGATAATCATTGAAATTGCATCGCAGCAAGCAGTAGTCCACTCATGGACGTAGGTATTATATTTTTTCGTAATTCCAAATTTTTTTGCTCGAGTTTGATAAAATTCGGTATAAATGTTCCCTTTGCAGGGTTATTAATTATATGTGACAATCATTGAAATCTGACAGAAGCAAGCAGTAGTTTACTATAGGACGTTATAAATATATATCTTTTGGTAATTCCTAATTATTTCGCTCGATTTTCATAAAACTCCGTATAAAGTTCTCAGTGCAGTGTTATTCATTTTATGTGATAATTATTGAAAAAGCATCGCAGGAAGCATTACTTCACCCTTGGACGTAATTATTATATTTTCGCGTAATTCGTAATTGTTCCACTCGATTTTGATAAAACTCGGTACATAAGTACTCAGTGCAGGGGTATTCATTGTATGTGGTAAACATTGAGATCGGCCCGCAGGATGCAGTAGTTCTCTCTTGGACGTAATTAATATATTATTTCATAATCCCTAATTGTTTCTCTCGATTTTGATAAAACACGGTATAAAATTTTCTCAGTGCAGGGTAATTCATTATATGTGATAATCATTGAGATAGCACGGGAGGAAACAGTAGTTCTCTCCCGGACGTAATTAATGTTTTTTCGTAATTACTAATTGTTTCGCTCGATTTTGGAAAAATTCGGTATATATTTTTTCAGTGCAGGCTTATTCATTATATGGGATAAACATTGATATCGCACTGCAGCAAGCAGTAGTTCTCTCATGGACGTAAATATTATATTTGTTCTTAATTCCTAATTGTTTAGCTCGATTTTGATGAAACTCGGTATATAAGTTCTCAGTTCAGGTTTCTTTACTATATGTGATAAACATTGAAATCACACCGCAGCAATCAGTAGTTTACTATTGAACGTAAGTAATATATTTTTTCGTTATTTCAAATTATTTCGCTCAAATTTGATAAAACACTGTATATATGTTGTTAGTGCTGCAGTATTAATTATATGTAATAATAACTGAAATCGCACCGAAGCAAGCAGTAGTTTATTATTGGACGTATATAGGTTTATATTTTTTCGTAATTTCTAATCCTTTCACTCGATATTCATAAAATCGGCATATAAGTTCTCAGTGAGGGCTTATTAATTACATGTGATAATCATTGAAATCACATCACAGCAGGCAGTATTTCTCTTTTGGACGTAAAAAATTCAATTTTCGTATTCGTAATTATTTCGATCGATTTGATAACATTCGGTATATAATTTCTCAGTGCAGGTTCATTCATTAAATGTGATAAATATTGAGATCGAACCGCAGGAAGAAATAGTTCTCTCAAGGACGTAATGAATATATTTTTTCGTAATTCCTAATTTTGTCTCACGATTTCGATAAAACTCGGCAAATAAGTTGTCAGTGCAGTGTTATTCAATATATGTGATAAAAATTGAGATCGCACCGCAGGAAGCAGTTGTTGTTTCTCGGATGTAATAATATATTTTTTCGTAATTGATAATTGTTTCGCTCGACTTTGATAAAACTCGGTATATAGGTTTTCAGTGCAGGGTTATTCATTATATGTGATAAACAATGAGATCGCACCGAAGGAAGAAGTAGTCCTCACATGGTCATAATTAATATATTTTTTCGTAATTCCTACTTGTTTCTCTCGATTTTGATAAAACTCGGTATGGATGTTCTCAGTGCTGGGTAATTTGTTATACGTGATATTCATTGAGATCGCACCCACTTAAACAGTAGCTCTCTCTTGGACGTAATTAATATCATTTTTCGTAATTCCTACTTGTTTCTCTCGATTTTGATAAAAATCGTTTTGGAATTTCTCAGTGCTGGGTAATTTATTATATGTCATATTCTTTGAGATCGCACCTCCTTAAACAGTAGTTCTGTCTTGGACGTAATTAATATACCTTTTCGTAATTTCTAATTGTTTCGCCAGATTTTGATAAAACTCGGAACATAAGTTCTCAGTGCAGTACAATTGATTATATGTGATAAACATTGAGATCGCACCGCAGGAAGAAGCAGTCCTTTGAAGGTCGTAATTAATATATTTTTTCGTAATTACTAATTGTTTCGCTCTATTTTGTTGAAACTCGGTATATAGTTTCCCAGTGCTGGGTTATTCATAATATGTGATAAACATTGAGGTCGCAGTGCACGAAGCAGTAGTTCTCTCTTGGTCGTAATTAATACATTTTTTCTTAATTCCCAATTTTTTCGCTCGACTTCGATAAAACTCGGTATATAAGTTCTCAGTGCAGGGTTGTTCATTATATGTGATAAACAAAGAGATCGCGCTACACGAAGCACTAGTTCTCTACTGGATGTAATCAATATATTTTTTCGTAATTCCTAATTTTTTCGCTCGATTTCGATAAAATTAATTATACAATTTCACAGTGCAGTGTTGTTCATTATATGTGATAATGTGATCGCACAGCAGGAAGCAGTAGTTCTCTCTTGGACATAATTAATACATTTTTTCATAATTCCTTATTGTTTCTCTCGAATTCGATAAAACTGGGTATATAAGTTGTAAGTGGAGGGTTATTCATTATATGTGATAAACATTGCGATCTCCCGGCTTGAAACAGAAGTTGTCTCTTGGAAGTAATCAATACATTTTTTTCGTAATTCTTAATACTTTCGCTCGATTTCGATAAAACTCGGTATATAAGTTCTCAGTGCAGGGTTGTCCATTATATGTGATAAATAATTTGATCGCACAGCAGGAGGCAGTAGTTCTCTCAAGGACATAATTATTATATATTTGCGTAATTCGTAATTGTTTCCCTCGATTTCGATAAAACTCGGTATATAAGTTCTCAGTGGTTGTTTATTTACTATAAGTAATAAACATTGAAATCGCACCGCTTGAAGCAGTAGTTGTCTCAAGAACGTATTTAATATATTTTTTCGTAAATCCGAATTGTTTCGCTGGATTTTGTTAAAACTACGTATATGTAGGTTCTCAATGCAGGGTTATTCATTATATGTGATAAACATTGATATCGCACCGTAGGAAGCAATTCCCTCTTGGTCGTAATTACTATATTTTTTCGTGATTCCTAAATATTTCCCTCCATTTTGGTAAAACTGTGTATATAAATTTTCAGTGCCGTATAATTGATTATATGTGATAATCATTGTGATCGCACCGCAGGAAAAAATAGTTCCCTCTAGGACGTTATTAATATATATTTTCGTAATTCCTAATTGTTTCTCTCGGTTTTGATAAAACTCGTTATATAAGTTCACTGTGCAAGGTTATTCATTATGTGTGATAATCATTGAGATCGCACCGCAGGAAGATGTGGTTGTCACTTGGAGGTAATTATCATATACATCCGAAATTCGTATTTGTTTCCCTCGATTTTGAATAAACTCAGTATATAGTTTCTCAATGCAGTGTTATTCATTATATGTGATAAATATTGTGATTGCATCACAGGAAGCAGTATGTCTGTCTCGTAAGTAAATAAATTATTTTTCGTAATTTCTAATTGTGTCGCTCGACTTTAATAAAACTCGGTGTATAAATTCTCAGTGCAGGGTTATTCATTATATGTGTTAAACTTTGATATCGGCCCGCAGGAAGCAGTAGTTCTCTCTTGGACGTAATTATTATATTATTTCGTAATCCCTAATTGTTACTCTCGATTTTGGTAAAACACGGTATATAAGTTCTCATTGCAGGGTAATACATTATATGTGATAATCATTGAGATCCCACAGCAGGAAACAGAAATTCTCTCTTGGACGTAATAAATATATATCTTCGTAATTCCTGCTGGTTTCGCTCGATTTAGATACAACTCGGTATATAGATTCACAGTGCAGTGTAATTCATTATATGTGATAAACTTTAAGATCGCACTGTTCAAAGCGGTAGTTCTCTCTTGGATGTAATCAAAATATTTTTTCATACTTCCTAATTGTATTGCTCGATTTCGATAATCCTTGTTATATAAGTTCTCAGTGCAAGGTTGTCCATTATATGTGACAATGTGATCGCACATGAGGAAGCAGTACTTCTCTCTTGGAAGTAATCAATATATTTTTTTCCTAATTCCTTATTGTTTCGTTCGATTTCGATGAAACTCAGTATATAAGTTCTCATTGCAGGGTTGTCCATTATATGTGATAAATAATGTGATCGAACAGCAGGATGCAGTAGTTCCTCTTGGACGTAATTAATATATTTTTCGTAATTCCTAATTGTTTCGCTCGATTTCGATAGAACTCGGTATATAAGTTTTCAGTGGAGGGGTATTTATTATACGTAATAAACATTGAGATCGCAACGCTTGAAGCAGCAGTCGTCTCTAGGACGGAAATAATATATTTTTCCGTTATTCCTAAATGCTTCGCTCGATTTTGATAAAACTCGGTATATAGATCTCAGTGCAGGGTTATTCATTATATGTGATAAACAATGAGATCGCGAAGGAGGAAGCAGTAGTCCCCTCTAGGACGTAATTAATATATGTTTTCGTAATTCCTCTTCGTTTCTCCCGATTTTGATATAACTCTGTATATAGGAGCTGAGTGTAGTGTTATTCATTATATGTGATAAACAATGAGATCGCACCCCAAAAAGCAGTAGTCTTCTCTTGGCCGTAATTAATATATTTTTTCGTAAATCCGAATTGTTTCTCTCGATTTTGGTAAAACTCGGTATATAAGTTTGAGTGCAGTGTTATTCATTATATGCGAAAAACTTTGAGATCGCACCGTAGGAAGCAGTAGTTTTCTCTAGGACGTAATTAATATATTCTTTCATAATTCCTAAGAGTTAAGATCGATTTTGATAAAACTCGGTATATAGGATCTCAGTGCAGGGTTATTCATTAAATGTGATAAACATTGAGATTGCACCGCAGGAAGACGTATTTCTCTCCCGGTCGTAATTAATACTTTTTTTCGTAATTCCTATTTGTTTCGCTCGATTTTGATAAAATTCGATATATATCTTATCAGTGCAGTATAATTGATTATATGTGATAATCATTGTGATCGTACCGCAGGAAACAGTAGTTCTCTCAAGGACTTAATTATTATGTTCTTTCGTAATTCCTAATTGTTTCTCTCGATTTTGATAAAACTCGTTATATAGGTTCTCAGTGCAGGTTTATTAATTATGTGATGAACAAAGGGATGGCACCGCAGGAAGCAGAAGTTCTCTCTTGTACGTAATTAATATAATTTTTCGTAAATCCTAATTGTTTCTCTCGCTTTTGATAAAACTCATTATATAGGATCTCAGTGCAGGGTTTTTCATTATAAGTGATAAACATAGAATTCGCAAAGCCATATGCAGTAGTCCTCTCTTGGACTTGAATAATATATTTTATCGTAATTCATAATTTTTCCTCTCGGTTTCGATAAAACTTGATATGTATGATATCTGTGCAGGGGTGTTAATTATATGTGATGAACATTGAGATCGCACCACAGGAAGCAGTAGTCCTCTCCTGGTCTTAAATAATATATTTTCCTAATTCTTAATTATTTCCTCGCGATTTCGATAAAACTCGTTATATAAGTTCTCAGTTCAAGGTTTTTCTTTATATGTGATAAACATTGAGATCGCACCACAGGAAGCAGTAGTACTGTCTTGGTCGTAATGAATATATTTTTTGTATATCCTAATTGTTTCGATCGATTTTGATAAATCTCGTTATATAGGTTCTCAGTGCTGGGTTATTCATTATATGTGATAAACACTGAGATCGCACTGGAAGAAGAAGTAGTCCTCTCTTGGACTTAATTAATATATATTTCTTTATTCCTAATTATTTCTCTCCATTTTAATAAAACTCGATATATAGGATCTTGGAGCAGTGTTGTTCATTATATGTGATAATCATTGAAATCGAAATCACGAAGCAGTTTTCCTGTCTTGGACGTAATTAATTTATTTTTTTAATTCCTAATTTTTTCTCTCGATTTTGATAAAGCTCGGTATATTAATTCTCAGTGCAGTGTAATTCAATAAATGTGATAATCTTTCAGATCGCACCTCAGGAAACAGTAGTTCTCTCAAGGACGTAATTAATATATTTTTTCGTAATTCCTAATTTTTTCCCTTCATTTTGATTAAACTCGGTAAATAGGTTCTCAGTGCATGGTTATTCATTGTTTGTGATAAACATTGAGATCTCAACGCAGGAAACCGTAGTTGTCTCTTGGACATGATTAATATATTATTTCGTTATTCCTAATTGCTTCTCTCGATTTTGATAAACCTCGGTATATAGGTTTTCAGTGCTGGGTTATTCATTATATGTGATAAACTTTGAGATCGCACCGCAGGAAGCAGTGGTTCTCTCGTGGATGTATTAAATATATTTTTTCGTAATTCCTATTTTTTTCACTCGATTTTGAATAATATCGGTATATAATTTCTCAGTGCAGAATTATTCATTATATGTGATAATCATTGATATCGCACCACAGGGAGCATTAGATGTCTTGTGGGCGTAATTAATATATTTTTTTGTGTTTCTTCATTGTTCCGCTCCATTTCGATAAAACTTGGTGTATTTTTTCTCAGTGCAGTGTCATTAATTATATGTGATAATCATTGAGATCGAAACCATGAAATAGTAGTTCTCTCTGGGACGTGTTTATTAGATTTTCTCGTATTTCGTGTCCGGATTGCTGCATTCCAATAAAAGTCCGTACATAATTTGTCTGTATGGAGATATTCATTATATGGGGTATTCATTTAAATCTCCTCACAGTAAATACTTTTGCAGAATTGGGCATATTTAACACATTTTCTCATAACTCATAAATGGGTAATTCGAATTCAGTAAAATTGTGTTTATATTTTGTCAGTTGAAAGATAATTTTTATACGTGATATCCTTTGAAATCTCATCTCCCTAAAGGCTATTTTCACCTGGACGTAAAAAAACAAATTTCTTGTAATTCGTAATTAGATCACTGGATATAAATAAAATTCGTTTTACAAATTCTGAGTGAAAGGATATATATTATATGTTATTGTAGTTGAAATCGCATCAGATTAAGCACTGTTTTGACACGTGAGGTAATTAATAGATGTTCTCGTAATTCGTAATTGTACCTCTCGATTTCAGAAAGACTCGCTATATAAGTTGACAGTGGATGAATATTCATTATATGTCATATTCATTGAAAACACTCGCTGTAAGCTTTATTTTATCCCAGGACGAATTTAATCCATGTTCTCGTAATTCGTAATTGGAAACCTCAACTTCAATGAAACTCAGTATATAAGTCTCAGTGTTGGAATATTCACTATATGAGAATCTTTTAGAAATCGCATCATTTTGAGCACTATTTTATCCGTTGACGTAAATAATACATTTTCTCATATTTCGTAATTGGAACGCTCGTTTCAGTAACAACCGATTTATAAAGTGTCAGTGGAGGAATATTCATTATATGTGGCAGTCATTAAAATGGCATCGTGATGAGCAGTATTTTCCCGTTGGACGTGATAATTTGGTTATTCGTAATTCGTAATTGGGTTGATCGCTTTCAATGAAACCCGTTACACATGTTCTCAGTGCCAGGATATTCATTATATGTGATAGTCATTGAAGTCGCATCACGTTTTTGCGGTATTTTATCCGTAGACATAACTAATACATTTTCTTGTAATTTGTAATTGGAAATCTGGATTTCAATGATTTCGCTATGTATGTTGTCATTAGAAAAGTATTCATTATATAACATATTCATTGATATCGCATCGCTGTAAGCACTATTTGAACACTGGACGTAATTAATAAATTTTTTTGTAAATCGTAATTGGGTAGTTCGATTTCAAAAATCTCGGTATATAAGGTCTCAGTGGTAGAACATTCATTATATGGGATAATCATTTATTCGCATCAGAGTAAATACTATTTTACCATTGTACGTAATTAATATATTTTCTCGTGTTCCGTATTCGGGTTGTTCGACTTTAATATAATTCGGTGTATAGGTTGTGAGTGGAGGGCTATTCATTACAGGTGTGAAATATTGAAATCGCGTCTCAATAAGCTGTATTTTATGCACGGAAGTAGTTAATACATGTTCTCGTGTTTCGTAATTGGATCAGTCGAATTGAATAAAACTCGTTATAGAAGTTCTCAGTTGAAAGATTATCATTATTTGTCACAATCTTTGAAATCGCTATGAAATAATCACAATGTTACTCCATGGTGTAATTAATATATTTTCTTCTAATTCGTAATTGTATCTCTCTGTTTTAATAAAAATGGTGCATAAAATCTCTTCGGAGACATATTAATTTTATGTGATTATCTTTGAAATCGCATCGAACTATGCACCTTTTTACACCTGGACGTATTTAATACATTTTCTCGTAGTTCGTAACTGGATCGCTGGATTCCAATAAAACTCGTTATATAACGTCACTGTGGAGGGATATTCATTTTATATGATAATCATTTAAATCGCATTGCAGCAAGTATTCTTGCAGCCCTGGACGTAATTAATACATTTTCTTATAATTGATAATTGGATCAGTCGAATTCAGTAAAATTGTGTTGATATGTTCTCAGTTGAAAGATAATCATACGTGATATTCATTGAAATCTCATCTCCCTAAGGACTATTTTCACCTGGACGTAAATAATAAATTTCTTGTAATTCGTAATTAGATCACTCGATATTAATAAAATTCGGTTTACTTTTTCTGAGTGAAAGGATATACATTATGCGTGATTGTCGTTGAAATCGCATCAGAGTAAGCACTGTTTTAACACATAAGGTAATTAATAAATATTCTCGTAATTCGTAATTGTATCTGTCGGTTTCAGTAAGATCGCTATATAAGTTGACACTGGACGAATATTCATTATATGTGATATTCATTGAAAACGCTCGCTGTAAGCATTATTTTACCCCAGGACGAATTTAATCCATGTTCTCGTAATTCGTAATTCGAACTCTCGGTTTCAAAGAAACTCAGTGTATTAGTCTCAGTGGTGGAATATTCACTATATGAAACTCTTTTACAAATCGCATCATTTTGACCACTATTTTATCCGTGGACCTAATTCATACATTTTCTCATATTTCGTAATTGGAAGTTCTTTTCAGTAACACCCGTTTATAAGATGTCAGTGGAGGAATATTCATTATATGTGGTAGTCATTGAAATGCCATCGTGCTGAGCAGTAATTTCCCCATGGACGTAATTAATAGATTATTCGTAATTCGTAATTGAATCGATCGCTTTCAATAAAACTCGTTACATATGTTCTCAGTGCCGGGATATTCATTATATGTGATTGTCATTGAAGTCGCATCACGCTGTGCGCTATTTTATCCGTAGACATAATTAATACATATTCTTGTAATTTGTAACTGGAATGCTGTATTTCAATGATTTCGTTACGTATGTTGTCATTAGAATATTATTCATTATATAACATTGTCATTGATATCGCATCGCTGTAAGCAATATTTGACCCCTGGACGTAATAAATAATTTTTTTTGTAAATCGTAATTGGATAGTTCGATTTAAATAAATCTCGGTATATAAGGTCTCAGTGGGAGGGCATTCATTATAAGTGATAATCATTTAAATCGCATCAGAGTAAGTACTATTTTACCATTGTAGGTAATTAATTCATTTGCTCGTAATTCGTATTTGGATTGTTCGATTTTAATAAAATTCCGTATATAGTTTGTAAGTGTAGGGATATTCATTATATGTCAGAAGTATTGAAATCGCAAAGAAATAAGCTGTATTTTATCCACGGATGTAATTAAAAAATTTTCTCGTGTTTCGTAGTTGGATCGGCCGATTTGAATAAAACTCGGTATGTAAGTACTCAGTGGAGGTATATTCATTATATGTGATAATCATTGAAATTGCTTTGCTGTGAGCACAATATTAGACCTTGGCGTAATTAATATATTTTCTTGCAATTCGTAATTGGATCTCTCGGTTTCAATAAAACTTGATATATAAGATCTCTTTGGAGACATATTAATTATATGTGATAACCTTTGAAATCGCATCATAGTAAGCACCTTTTTACCCCTGGACGTAATTAATACATTTTCTCATAGTTCGTAACTGGAGCGCTCGATTTCAATATAACTCGTTATATAAGGTCTCTGTGGTGGGCTATTCATTATATGTTATAATCATTGAAATCGCATCTCAATAAGTATTCTTGGAGCCCTGGACGTTATTAATACATTTTCTCATAATTCATAATTTGATCCTTCGGAATCCAGTAAAATACTGTGTATATTTTCTTAGTTGAAAAATAATCATTACACGTGTTAATCATTGTAATCTCATCTCCCTAAGGACTATTTTCCCCTGGACGTAAATAATATATTTCTTTTAATTCGTATTTAGATAACTCGATTTTAAGAAATCTCGGTTTACAAGTTCTGAGTGAAAGGATATACATTACATTTGTTTGCCGTTGAAATCGCATCACTGTAAGCACTGTTTTAACACTGGATGTAATTAGTACATATGCTCGTAATTCTTACGCACCTCTCGTCTCCCCCAGTACGTGTAAAATTCCCAGCAAGTCACATCCTTCTTGACGTGATCACCTGAGTTGTACGTATCACGAAGCCCCGCAATGCTTCTGAAGACCATTTCACGGGTCTTAATTTGGAGGCACTTACTTGTCAGTTAATAGGTTAAGAGCAAAGTAGAAAATCTGTATCTTTCTGGTGATCTTAAAGGGCTGTATTTTTATCGTCTACGCGTCAATACGTACATAAAACACCCTACTACGTACGCAAAGGTTGTAAATCACAGCCAATTTAGGCACTTGATTGGTCAGGAATTTTTCAGTTTTAACATGTGGAAACTGTACCACTTTTCCCTGTATTGCTCCCTTATACATTGAGATATTATGATGGATGCCGCACGTAGTATACCAGTTTTATCATTTTCGTAATGTTGATACTTAAGACTTTTTTTTTTGAGTATGTAAACCCGAGTACTTGCTGCTCTTGTATTTACAGAACTCCTTGATGTTGACCCACTGTGGCTGGCACGTGTCCGATGTAAAAGAAAAAATAAATAATTAAATAAAATAGGATTTGGCAGTTAGTTACATTTCTTGTGTACGTAGTTGCTGCGTGTAGATCTGCCTGTCTGCTGTGGGGTGCTTGAACTTATGTTGCCTGTCACTAAAATATAATACTTCAAACACTGATCAAGCATAAAAGTCTGTAAGTACTTAATATAAATAAGATACGCATATTTATATATAATACATATTTTATTATAAAAATAAGATCTTCCCCTTTCTAAAATACGTAGTTTTTAATTCGTGGTTTTTGTACGGCATGATGATGGTTCCTTGAGCAGAAACCTGGTTGCCTATATATGCTTTTAACAAAGTGAGTGTTTGTCGTGATTGGCTAATTAATAAGTGTAAATACATACTTATGAATGTATGATTATCCTTGTAATCGGCGGAGCCCCAGTCACAGAACTTCTACTGAAAGCCTGACATTGCATAGCAAAGAAAAGTCAGATTTTCCCCCGTGCAAGATATCGAAATATATGACGGAGTGAAGATATAGCTCCAGTCATTCTTAAACTGCGGTTTTAGGTTAAGGTGAGTGGCCAAAGCATGTTCCGGCTGCTTTAATATGGGCAAAGGGCCATCCAGAACCCTTTGATTATGAGGCTGGGTGGTCAGCAGAGCTGGTCTGGACACTTTGCAGGTCCGTAATATGTTTTGTCCCTTTCGGAAAGTCAAACTACATTTCCTCGGTTTACCATCCCGTAGACTATTCACTATATGGACTGTATCGCTATTTTGACTTGCCAGAGAAGGATAGAGGAAAGGGAAAATTCGTGAAACACTTATTCAGTTAAAGGATGCAATTAAGTGGGAAATACGAAAAGACAAACAGGAAATTTTCATGCCGTGACACAGACTTCCATTTCACTTTTTCTCCCTCCATCTCAAAATTTATTTTAATAAGAATGAAACAGCGTTTTGAGGAAAATGGTTTTAAACGGTTATCTTATTATGCTATACCACCTGTAATGACAGTGAGCATTAATCGGGGTGGAAAAGCTTGGGAAATTCTAGACCATAATATCTTGACAACTTATATTTAGGGATTCGAAGCAGATATCTTCTGAACAGAGTCAGAGTGGTTTCTGTTTTGTCAACACTTTCGGAGACAAGATATTTTTTAATATATTGTATGTGTTTAGCTAGAGGGTCAAAGACAGTGTGTGTTGGATTTGACATTTTGTGCATGACATTAGTGCAACCAGCATGCCAAAGTTGAATAACGTTTATAAATTCGTGCGGTTTCAAGACGTTCCGATTATGATGCTTATCATGATAATGGGTGCTAACGCTTTTCCGATGTTAGTCGTGTTAAAAACATTTCGAAGAAACCCCTTCTACCCCGAAGAAGAAGGCAGTAATTTTATCCGAAAAGGTGGCAACACACTGTTACTCAAAAATAGGATCAGCATCATCATTTAGGGAACTATCAGCCAGATGTCCTTCTCAGCCTTGTTGCAAAATTTACGACAAAGATTTCAATGTAAAATTGTGATAAGGAAAATCACGGGACAATGAAAGGCAAGAACCACGGAGTGCGTGTGGGCTGCCCTGCTGCTGGCATGGCAGAGGACTTGCTGGTATGCGCATGGAGGTCAACTGTACTGCGCATACGCGGAAGGGGATGAACATTTTGCCTGCTGTCTCTCTCTGATTCACATGCATTCAGCATACTAGTTTCACCCCTCTCTAACGGCGGGCGATGGAGTTCTACTTCTACTTCTACTTCTTTAGGGCCCGTCAGCTTATGCCCCAGATGCACCTCAGCCTTAGGCTTATTGTGCAGCCCTAAACACTCCATTCAGCACAGGTTCAATAACCCTGTGCCTCTTATATAGAGGCAAAGGTCCCTTACTGAAGCTGAGCTTATATCTTTTGGTTCAGCAAACAGCTTCCCAAAAACATTATAGCGCTGACGTGCCAATGCTTCACAGTAGCACATAATATGCTGCACCTTTTTCAGACTCTATCCCGCAAAATCTGCAAGTTGGATCTCCATCAAACAGGCCCATAGTATGCAGGTGCCTCCTCACAGGAGCATGTCCCGTGAGGACCGCCACCGCCGTTTTTAGTTGATGCCTATTCAATTTAAGCAGGTCATCAGCTCTTCTCTTACATGGCCTTTCTATGAAATGTTTGCCATGTCTCTGTCCTGGCAAGTCTTTCCAGACGTTGTAATGTTGACACTCAGTCCAGTTTTTAACTGCTTCTCTTGCCGAACACCTAGGTATTCCAAGAGCCGGCTCTGGACCAAGTAACGGTATAGCTGACACTTGTCTAGCAAGCCTATCAGCTTCCTCATTTCCAGGAATACCACAGTGCCCTGGCACCCAAATGAGGGTTACCTCATTCAGGCAAGCCAGTGCAGAGAGGGCATCTAAACATTCTGCAACCAGTCCCGAGGTCACTTTCGGGCTACTAAGTGCCCTAAGTGCAGCCTGGCTGTCAGAAAAAATAAGAATCCGCTTATGTTTATAAGCCCTTCTTATATTCTCACATGCACATTGAAGAATGGCATATATTTCAGTTTGAAAAACAGTGGCATATTTACCCAAAGAGAAGCTAAGGCTTCTTTTTGGTCTTATGCCTGAAATACCAGACCCTGTCCCTGAGGCAGTCTTTGAACCGTCAGTAAACCAGATCAAAGCATCCCCCGGGAGCACTGGGTCTCTATTTTTCCAATAATCCCGGTCTATAATGACTCTGAAGATTTTGGAGTAATGATAGACTGGAATGATGTAGTCCGACCCCATATTCAATATAGGGTCCCCCGCATTCTTCCAGATGGATAGCAAACCTGATACTGTTTTAGGGACAGTTGGTTGCTTTAATGTCTGCAGCCTATAAAGTGCCATCCTTGCCTCCGCCATGATCAACAGATCCAGCGGAGTCAGATTCAAAAGCACCTCCATTGCTGCAGTGGGGGTCGATTTCATAGCCCCCGTGATGGCTAGACAGGCCATTCTTTGAATCCTGCCTAATAGAAATTTAGTGGTTTTTTGCATGACCTTGGGCCACCAAACCAAGGCAGCATAAAATATGGATGGTCTGATTACCCTAGTATAGATCCAGTGCACCATACTAGGTCTGAGACCCCATTTTTTACCACACATGCGTCTAACTACCGCAAAGGTGGTTTGTGCTTTTTTAATTATTTTCTGCAAATGTTGGTTCCAGGTAAGTCTGGAGTCTAAAATCACTCCCAAATACTTGACCTCTCCCAGCATTTTGAGTTCCTTATCATGAAGTATAAGAGGTCCAAGGTCCTCTATTTTCCTTCTATTGGTAAATGGAACTATAGCTGTTTTGTGAGGGCTAATATTTAGACCCTCTTTAACAGCCCATTGAACCACCACATTCAGGGCATCTTGCATAAGCTCCCTGTGTGTGTGTGCAAATTTACCCTGGACTATGATGACAATGTCACCAGCATAGCCAAATGTACAAAAGCCTAGGTCATTTGTGGTAGTCAAAAGCCTATCAACAACCAGGTTCCACAAAAGGGGAGACAGGACTCCACCCTGTGGACATCCTCCTACTACTTTAGCAGTCAAGCTGCTGCCCATAAGGGAAGTATGTACGAGTCTGCTTTCAAGCATGGATCCGATCCACCTACAACAGGTTTCCTCAAGTCCACGCTCTCTAGCAGCCGTCGTAATTGCATTGAAAGAGGTGTTGTCAAATGCCCCCTCAATATCCAGGAAGGCACCCAACGCAATCTCTTTATGATTCAAAGACTTTTCCAGTCTATGAACAACCTGGAAGAGAGCTGTTTCTGTAGACATACCTGCCCTGTAGGCAAACTGGTTCTGGTGAAGTGGTTTTTCAACCAGAACACCTCCCCTGATATATCTATCAAGTAGTTTCTCAAGTGTCTTGAGTATAAATGACATGAGACTGATGGGTCTCAGGGACTTCGCCTGGGACAATTGTTTTCCAAGTTTTGGTATAAATACCACCCTGATGTGCCTCCAGCTCATAGGAATGTAACCTAAGGCCAGACTGGCTCTTAGCAACATCATAAGTTTCCCCCAAAGCAGTTCAAAAGCCTGCTGTAGCATGACGGGCATTATTCCGTCAATGCCTGGGGATTTGTAAGGTTGAAATGAGAAAACAGCCCATTTCAATTTGTCATAATTAATTACCCTCCTTGAAACCGCCCAGTCCCCCCTGGATCCTTTCCATTTTGGATACTCCAGTTCAAGACCGTCCCAGCCTCCAGGAGGTTCCACAATTATTTCAGAACCCGAGAAATGGACCCGGAGTAACTCCTCCAGAGTCTCTTCCTCTGTTGTTGTATATTCTCCATTTTCAAGTTGGAGAGAGCTGACTGCACTCTGCCTATCCTTTGAGAGAACTCTCTGGAGTCTGGCACATTCTGGAGCCATCTCAATCTCCTCACATTGTCTCCTCCATGACTCTCTCTTGGCCCGTCTAAGTGCTTTGTTATAATCTGTTAGGGTTCTTTTATAGTCAGTCCAATTCCCTGACTTCTTTGCCGCATTAAACAGCCTACGTACTTTCCTTCTTCTCCCCGCAAGGTCCTTATTCCACCAGGATATATTCCTGTTGTTCCACCTCACGGTGGAAGGACAGTTTTCATTATAAGCAGAAACAATAACATCCTGAAACTGCTTTGCAGCAGTTTCCAGGTCTGTAAAATTGGTAACTCTGGCTGTTATCTCACGGAAACCCCCCGACAGGTCATTTCTGAAAGATTCCCAATCGGTCCTGCGTGGATTTCGATAGAATTCAACTAAACGGTCAATACCCGTAACAGTAAACCGGATGTATCTGTGGTCAGAACAACTTACTTCCTCAGTTACATGCCAGTCTTTGATAAAATTGCTAGCATAAAAAGTGGCAATTGTGATATCGATAACTTCCTGCCTATTAGATATAACAAAGGTAGGTCTGTTACCTTTATTCATTATGTCCAATCCATTAGCCATAATGTAATTAAACAGGGACTCACCTCTGTTATTGACGTTTGTGCTTCCCCAGGATGTGTGATGCGCATTTGCATCACAGCCGATGATCAGGTGAGTTCCTTCCGCCCTACAACCCGTCACCAGCTTCTCAAACTCCCAGGGGGGTGGGGGTCCAACGTCATCGTATGGAAGATAGGCCGATCCGAGAATAATCTCCCTCGGCCCTACACCACACGACGTTTTAATTTTAACCGCCGTGAGGTCCCTGGAACAGTGATGCATCAACGGCAGTACCCGAAAGTCTTTCTTGACTAAGATGCAGGTCCTGGGATTCTGAGTGGATCTACTATAAATTAGTTCTCCTCCCACCTCCTTTAGACCTTTAATATCCTCCATATAGGTCCAAGGTTCCTGTATGAGGGCAACATCGCAATTCCTCATAGCGACACAGAGGGCTGCCGAGGCCGCCCTACTGTGGTGGAGGTTCACTTGCAGTACTCTCAGCCTCCGACTTTTTCTTTTCCCCCTTCAGGGTCCGGAAGACAACTCTCCCCATTCCCCAGAAGGCCTTGAAATTTGAACGAGTGAGGGCGTTGAAAGAGTCAGGGTCAATGGAGAAGGCCAGTGTTTGCTCCTTCTCTGTGACTTTGCGACTCATAACAGTCCAATCTGCCATTTTTAGCTCAGGATTTTGAATCCTGAGTCGCTTTATGACAGTTGTAACTTCAGAAGTATCCGGTATACGAACAAGCACCCTGGGTCTTTTTGGGAGGTCCTTGGAGTCGACTACAGTCAGCTCCGCTCCCTCCCACAACTCCCCAAGTCCGCTGATCGTCCGCATTAACCAAATCTTTGAATGTTCATTTGCACAGGTGATCCAAAATACCCCCTGTGCAAATTTAGAGTGTAAAAACTGTGGAGGAGCCTCCCCTGCAGGGTTCTCATCCACAGCTGATAGAAGTTTTACCTGAATCAGGTCAACTTGGGTCTGATCCAGTGTAACCTCTGGATGGCGTCTGTGAGTAACCGCCATCTTAATACTAGCAACAGCTTCCTTGTACGACCCAGTCTGCAATTGGGTGCTCCTGGGTTTTTTAGGTTGCTGTGTTTCCAAAGATGGAGTGCTCGAGTCAGAGTGGGGTCTTTTAACACCCCCACTACTCCTCCCGGCACCCTTCTCCTGAGACAAAGGAGTTTTTCTTGGAGGCTTCTTTTCCGTCCAAGTTCCCTTCTTCATCTTCCTCTCTTTAGTAAGCCTTTTCCGCTGTGCTCCAGAGAGTCTCTTGGTTTGCAGTCCAATCGTAGAGATGCGTGCAGCCAATCTCTCCTCATCTGAAGAGGCAACGGAAGACTTTATGTCTGTGACCTCCACATGGGTTTGTTGTAACAAGTCTGCAGTACCAGCTGCTCCTTGTTTAGGTTCAGAAATATTCGTATTCATTCAGGTCCCACGAGTACGGGAGAAATAACAGTCAACACTGACAGAGCTCCCTATGCCAGCGCAAGGCTACATACTCAGGGATTTCGCCTGGCTTCCCAGAGGCACCGTTAAGAACACATTACCCATGTGCCATTCACCCTTTCAGCACGGATTAAGGCAAGCCACACATAACACCTTGGGGTTGGGGAGTTGGTCCACGGTCTCCTATTTAATTCAGAGACAGACCTGCCACAAGGGCAGGCCCCCGGCTATCCGCCACCCGCCGACGTGCCCGGTAGCCACTCACTCTTCGAACACAGAAGCTACGGGAAATGGCGAATTATTTATGATGTATTCAGTGTTATTTACAAACATAATGTATGCTGTTAGCAAGTGTGTTCTTTGAAAAATAAGGTGGTGTAAATTAACGTAGTAGACAGTACGTCTTACGTAAATGTAGATGTTTTGTGGCATTAGTAATTTCGGTAGTCAAATGCAGGAAAAGTTAAGTGCAGGTTATACCGTAGGTACTGAACGTGAAGTGTGCTGTTGGTCCATATTGAAACTGATGGTTTGTACAGAAAATGAAAAATGGGCGTGTGAACAACAGTGATTAATTTTTCTTCCAATATTAGGCGTGTGCATGTTTGAAAGTGTGTTTATTAACTGCTTTAACTTTCATATATTTTAAGTTTTTACAAACGTATTTGAAATACACCTTCGGAAGTGTCGATGTAAGTAAGCGTGGAAAGGAACATGGTATTGCCTTTATCCATGTTCTTATACTTCTGAGAACTGCGAACGTTTTTGCAGTCACGCAATTTCCGCCACAGTACTTCAGGAATGGATCAGTCAGTAAAAATATAAGTATAATATTTGAATTTTCCTTCATTAAATTAATTATTCCTCCTTTTGCGTGAGTCTCGGTAAAGACACGTAAAATAATTATATCTGTGTGCTAATTCTCTAGTACAAGCGACCTAGGAACTCGCATATTTACTGCAAAAGTTTGGTTGTAACTGTCCAGCAGGGTGTTCACACATTTAAGAGGAAGGAATACGTGCAAAAGAAACGTAACTCCTCTCTCAAAATTTCGAATAAATAACGTAGTGACAGGCATTTCTTGGTGTTTTGTGATTTTTCCCGCGCGTGGTGTTATTTGGAGTGCACAGTTAAGAGGAGAGGTTTCAACGTTTTGTGCGGAGTTACACGAACTGTGTCTACAGTGTCTACATCACAGTAGGTGTCAGGCAGCAGCTATGGAGGAGCATGTTACGTAGAAATGGAAACAATATTTCGTCAAAGGAGCTCGGATGGTGAGCGACAAACATATTCTAACTGCATTAAATTTAAGTTTAAAATTAGCACAGTCCTATATGCATATAGAACCACTGGATATGCAGGGGAAATATGTGATAAGAGGTGTTACTTCACGGCCGTTATCCCCTAATGTTGACTTAGGTTAAACCGGTAAAAGACTGTGTCGTGACATGGGACGGTTGTTGCCAGGGTCTCCCTGCGTAGGGTGGGGATCACTCGCAGGCAAATTCGTGTGAGGTTTGTGGCTTAGAGAGTGGCATTCGGATAGCCTTCTCTCCGACTATTTTGGGCTTGCTCTGTCAGTCAGTATCATTCTACTAACTACTTGTAAGGATATATTTTCATCTATTTTCCAAACATACAATTGTAGCAATTGACACCATAAGTAATTAGAACTCTGTCTCTAAATTAGTCAAATATGTTTAGGCTGTTACCAGTTCCACGCTTAATTCCAGACATGAACATTTCCGGCAGCGAGATACAAAATACAGCAATTTGAGAGAGTCATAAAGGAGCGAATTATATATACGGGTTTCATCACCCTACTGCGATATTGTTTGAGGAATGCAGTTACTTTCGCAGGGTTCGAAATTGCCTTAACAGAAAAGCATTTGGGGAAAGCAGGAAATGTCATCAACTTAAAGTACTGGCCGTTACTTGGGCCGCGAAACACACTTCATAGATCTCACTCGAGCAATTCCTGGACTTCTACATTACAAGAAGGAGCTAGGGTGACGGTGTTGAAGAACTCATTGTTGAGAAAGACATTTGTGTCTGACAGGGAAGGAGCAACAGGAGACTGGAGAATAATGCGTAATAAAAGGCCTCATAATTTGTAATACTCACCAAATATTATTCGTGTAATCAGATAAAAGAGTGTGAAATGGCGTGGGAATGTAGCACGTACAGAGAAAACAGGTATAATAGTAATACCAAAAAATGAACAATAGTGAAATAGTTTTTATATACAATAATATGTTTCGGCCAATCATGTGGCCATCTTCAGGGACGTAATAAAAATTTTAAAGAATTAAAATATGTTAGAATTACTGAAGTAACAGAACGCCATCTTTTAATTTTTCATCCCTTGTATTATCTCTCTGCCGATGGACATTGGGTGATCGAAACATGTAGGACGTTACTGTATATTAAAAACAAATTCACTAGTGTGCGTTTGTTGGTATTGCTTTTATATTATGCGTACTCAATTAACATTGAAACTTCATCCTTCTAAGGACTATTTTCCCCTGGACGTAAATAATATATTTCTTTTGTAATTCGTAATTAGATCACTCGATATTAATACATTTCGGTTAACAAGTTCTGAGTGAAGGGATATACATTATAATTGTTTATCGTTGAAATCGCATCAGAGTAAGCACTCTTTAACGCTGGATGTAATTAATATATATGCTCGTAATTCGTAATTTGATCTGTCGATTTCAGTATGACTCGCTATATAAGTTGACAGTGGGGGAATATTCATTATATGTGATAATCATTTAAACCGCTCGAAGTATTATTTTACGACGGGACGAAATTAATTCATTTTCTCGTAATCCGTATTTGGAACGCTCGACTTCAATGGAACTCAGTATATAAGTCTCAGTGGTTGAATATTCACTATATGAGACCCTTGTAGAAATCGCATCATTTTGAGCACTATTTTATCCATGGACCTAATAAATACATTTTCTTGTATTTCGTAATTTGGGCGCTCGTTTTCAGTAAGACCAGCTATATAAGGTGTCAGTGGAGGAATATTCATTATATGTGGTACTCATTGAAATGGCATCGTGGTGAGCAGTATTTTTCTCGTGGAAGTAATTAATAGATTATCCGTAATTCGTAATTGAATCGATCGCTTTCAATAAAACTCGTTACATATGTTCTCAGTGTCGGGATATTCATTATATGTCATAGTCACTGAATTCACATCAGGTGTGCTCTATTTTATGCGTAGACATAATTAATACATTTTCTTGTAATTTGTAACTGGAACGATGGACTTCAATGATTTCGCTATATATGTTGTCATTAGAAAATTATTCATTATATAACATAGTCATTGATATCGCATCGCTATAAGCACT
The DNA here is from genome assembly GCA_013340265.1 of Coptotermes formosanus. Taxonomy (NCBI): domain Eukaryota; kingdom Metazoa; phylum Arthropoda; class Insecta; order Blattodea; family Rhinotermitidae; genus Coptotermes; species Coptotermes formosanus. Next base: position 34,607 of record BLKM01004194.1, read on the forward strand.
ATTTTACCCCTGTACGTAATTAATATATTTTGTCGTAAATCGTAATTGGATCTTTCGAATTCAATAAAACTCGGTATATAAGGTCCCTGTGGGAGGAATATATTATATGTGATATTCATTTAAATCGCTTTACAATAAGAACTATTTTAACATTTACGTAATTAAAACATTTGCTCGTAATTCGCAATTGGATACTTCGATTTTAATAAAAATCATTATATTGGTTGTAAGTGGAGGGATATCCATTATATGTCAGAAGTATTTAAATCGCATCAAAATAAGCTGTATTTTACCCATGGAAGTAATTAATACATTTTCTCGTGTTTCGTAATTGGATCGGTCGATTTCAATGAAACTCGGTAAAGAAGTTCTCAGTGGAGGGATATTCATTATATGTGATAATCATTGAAATCGCTATGCCGTAAGAACAATGTTACCCCTTGGAGTAATTAATATATTTTCTTGTAATTCGTAATTGGATCTCTCTATTTCAATGAAACTTGGTATATAATATCTCTGTGGAGACATGTTAATTAAATTTGATAATGTTTAAAATCGGATCGCAATAAGCACATTTTTACCCCCGGACGTAATATATATTCTCGTAGTTCGTAAATGGATAGCTCCATTCTAATAAAACTTGGTACAAAAGATTTCTGTGGGGCGATATTCATTCTATGTGATAATAATTTAACTAACATCGAAGTAAGAACTCTTGTAGCCATGAACGTAATTAGTACATTTTCACATAATTCATATTTGGATCAGTCGAATTCTGTATAACTCTGTGTATATATTCTCAGTTGGAAGATAAAAATTATACGTGGTAATCATTGAAATCTCAACTTCTTAAGGACTATTTTCCCCGGACGTAAACAATATACTTCTTTCATTCGTAATTAGATTACTCGATATCAATAAAACTTGGTTTAAAAGATCTGGGTGAAGGGATATACATTATATGTCACTGTCGTTGAAATCGCATTACAGTATTCGCTTTATTTAACACTGGATATAACTAATACGTATTTTCGTAATTCGTAATTGGATCTCTCCATTTCTGTAAGACTCGCTATATAAGTTGAGAGTGGAGGAATATTCATTATATTTCATTTTCGTTGCAATCGCTCGCAGTAAACATTACTTTACCCCAGGACGAATATATGCCATTTTCTCATAATACGTAATTGGAACGCTCTATTTCAATAAAACTCACCATTTAACTCTCAGAGGTGGTTTATTTAATATATGTGACTCTTGTAGAAAAGACATTGATTTGAGCACTATTTTACCCGTGGACGTAATTAATATATTTGTCTATTTCGTAATGGACTCCTCGTTTTCAGTAAGAACCGCTTCATAAAGTGTCAGGATCGGAATATTCATTATATATGGTAATCATTGAAATGGCACCTTGTTAGCAGTATTTTACCCGTGGAAGTCATTAATAGATTTACCTAATTCGTGATTGAAAAGATCGCTTTCAATAAAGCTCCTTATATATTTTCTCAAACCCTGGATAGTTGTTATATATGATAGTCATTGAATTTGCATCAGGGTGTGCGCTATTTTATCCGTAGATATAATTAATACGTTCTCATGTAGTTTGTAACTGGAAAGTTGTATTTCAATGAAACTCGTTTATTAGTTGTGATTAGAAAAATGTACAACATAAAACATTGTCATTGATATGGCATGGCTGAAAGCACTATTTTACCCTGGACGTAATAAATATATTTTCTCGCAAATCGTAATTGGATAGTTCGATTTCAGTAAGGATTGGTATATAAGGACTTTGTGGGAGGAAATGCATTATATGCGATAATCATTGAAATAACATAACAGCAAGCAGTAGTTTACAGTTGGACGTAATTATAATGTTTTTTCGTAATTCGTAATTGTTTCACTAGATTACGATAAAACTGGGCATAGAAGTTCTCAGAGAAGGGCTATTCATTATATGCGATAAACATTAAAATCGCACTAAAGAAAGCAGAAGTATACTCTTGGAAGTAATTATTATATTTTTTCGAAATTCCAAATTGTTTCTCTCGAATTCGATAAAACTAAGTGTTATTCATTATACGTGATAATCAATGAAATCTCATCGCAGCATGCAGTAGTTTACTAAGGGACGTAAATAATATATATATCGTAATTCCTAATTGTTTCGCTCGAATTCGATAAAACGTGGTATTTTAGTTCCCAGTTCAGGATTATTCGTTATATGTGATAATCATTGAAATCGCATAAGAGCAAGCAGTAGTTTACTCTTCGACCTAATTATTACATTTTTTCGTAATTCCTAATAGTTTTGCTCGATTTCGATAAAATACGGTATATAAGCCCTCAGTTCAGGGTTGTTCAACATATATGTGATAATCATTCAAATCGCTTCGCAACAAGCACTAGTATAGAGTTGGACGTAAATTATATATTTTTTCGTAATTCCTAATTGCTTCTTTCGATTTCGATAAACCTTGGTATATAAGTTCTCAGTTCAGGGTTATTCATTATACGTGATAATAATTGAAATCACATCACAGCATGCAGTAGTTTACTAAAAATATAAACAATATATTTTTTCGTAATTTGTAATTGTTTCGTTCGATTTCGATGAAAATCGGTATATAAGTTCTCAGTGCAGGATTATACATTAACTGTAATAAACATTGAAATCGCACCACAGCAAACACTACTTTACTCTTGGAACTAATTACTATATACTTTCGTAATTCCTAATTGATTTTCTACATTTCCAAAATATTCGGTATATAAGTTCTCAGTGAAGAGTTATTCAATATATGTGATAATCATTGAAATCGCATCGGAGCAAGCAGTAGTTTAGTCTTGGATGTAATTAATATATTTTTCCGTAATTCCTAATTATTTTGTTTGTTTTCCATAAAACTCGTTACATAAGTTCCCAGTTCAAGTTTATACTTTATATGTGATAATCATTGAAATCGCATCTCAATAAGCAGCAGTTAATCCTGGACGTAATTAGTTTATTTATTCGTAATTCCTAATTGTTTCACACGATTTCGATAAAACTCGGTATATAAGTTCTCAGATGAGGGTTATTCATTATATGTCATAATCATTGAAATGGCATCGCAGAAAGCAGTAGTTTACTCAAGGACGTAATTAATAAAATTTTTCTTAATTCATAATTATTTCGCTCTATTTCGATGAAACTCGTTAAAAAAGTTCTCAGTTCAGGGTTATTCATTATATGATATAATCTTTGAAACCACATTGCAGCAAGCAGTAGTTTACTCTTGGACAAAATTATTATAATATTTCATAATTGGCAATTGTTTCGCTCGATTTCGATAAAAGTTGGTACATAAGTTCTGAGTGAAGTGTTATTCATTATAAGTGATAATCATTGAAATCGCATCAAAGCAAGAAGTTGTCTATTCTTCGAAGTAATAATTATATTTCTTTTTAATTTCCTAATAATTTCGCTCCATTCGATAAAACTCGGTATATAAGATCTCAGTTCCCAGTTATTCATTATGTGTCATAATCATCGAAATCGCATTGCACCAAATACAAGCTTACTCTAGTAAGTAATTAATGTATAATTTCGTAATTCCTAATAGCTTCGATTGATTTCGATAAAACTCGGTATATAAGATCTCAGTTCAGGGATATTCAATATATACGATAAATATTGACATCGCACTGAAGGAAGCAATAGTTCTTTCTTGGACGTAATTAATATATTTTTTCATAATTACTAATTGTTTCGCTCGATTCTGATAAAACTCTGTATATTGGATTTCAGTACAGGATTATTTATTATATGTCACAAATATTTAATCGCACGACAGGAACCCGTATTTCTCTCTTGGACATAAATAATATATTATTTTGTAATTCCTTATTGTTTCCCTCGATTCTGATAAAACTCGTTATATATGATCTCAGTGCAGGGTTATTCATTATATGTGATAAACATTGGAATCGCCCTGCAGGAAGCAGTAGAAATCTCTTGGAAGTAATTAATATATTTTTCGTAATTCGTAATAATTTTGTTCGATTTTGATAAAGCTCGGTATATAGGAACTCAGTGCAGAGTTATTCGTTAAAAGTCATAAACATTAAAATCGCACCACAGGAAAAAGTAGTTGTCCCTTGGATATAAAATTTTTTTTTCGTAACTTCTAATTTTATATCCCGATTTCAATAACTCTAGGTAAATAAGTTCTCTGTGCAGGGATATTCATTACATGTGATAAACATTGAGATCACACGGCAGGAAATACTAGTTGTCTTAACGTAATTAATATATCTTTTCTTAATTCCTATTTATTTCTCCCGATTTCGAGAAAAATAGCTATAAAATTTCTCAGTGCAGGGTTTTTCATTATATTTGATAAAACTTGAGATCGCACCGCACTAAGCAGTAGTTCTCTCTTGGACGTTACTAATATATTTTTTAATACTGAATTTTTCGCCCGAAATCAATAAAACACTACATATTAATTTTCAATTCAAGGTTATTCATTTTATATCACAATTATTGAGATCGCACAGGAAGAAGCAGCAGTTCTGTCTTGTAGGTAATTAATAAATTTTTTAGTAATTCAATATATTCAATATATGTAATAAACAATGAGATAGCACAGCAGGAAGCAGTAGTTTTCCTGGACGTAATAAATATTTTTTTTCGTAATTCCTAATTGTTTCGCTCGAATTTGATGAAACTTGGTATATAAGTATTAAGTGCAGGGCTATTCATTATATGTTATAAACATTGAGATCGATCTGCAGGTAGCAGTAGATCTCTCTAAAGGATAATTAATATATTTTTTCGTAATTACTAATTGTATAGTTGGATGTCGATAAAAATCGGTATATATGTTCTCAGTGCAAGGTTATTCATTATATGTGATAAACATTAAGATAACGCTCCAGAAAGCATTAGTTCTCACTTGGAAGTAATTAATATATTTTTCGTAATTCCTAATTGCTTAGCTCGATATTGATAACACTCGGTATATATTTTCTCAGGGCTGGGATATTCATTATATGTTACAAACATTGAGATCGCACCGTAGGATCCAGTAGTTCACCCTTGGATGTAATTAATAAATTTTTTCTTAATTCCAAATTGTTTTCCTCGATTCTGGTAAAGCTCGGAATAAAACATTTCAGTGCTGGGTTATTCGTTATATGCTATAAACATTGAAATCGCACTGCAGGAACCAATAGTTCTCTCAAGGAAGTAAATAATTTATTTTTCGTAATTCCTAATGTCTCCGCTCCATTTCGATAAAACTCTGTATATAAGTTCTCAGTGCAGGTTTTTTCATTAGATGTGATAAAAATTGAAAGAGCACCGCAGGAGGCAGTAGTTCTCTCAAGGGCTAATTAATATATTTTTTCGTAATTCCTAATTGTTTGTCCCGATTTTGATAAAAGTCGTTATATAAGTTCTCAGTGCAACGTTATTCCTTATATGGGATAAACATTGAGATCGCAAGGCAGGAAGCAGTAGTTTCCTGAAGGAAGTAATTAATTTATTTTTCGTAATCCCTAATTGTTTCTCTCGATTTTGATGAATTGCGTTATATAAGTACCAAGGGCAGGGCTATTCATTATATGTTATAAACATTGAGATCGACCAGCAGGAAGCAGTAGTTCTCTCTTGGACGTAATTAATGTATTTTTTCGTAATTCCTAATTGTTTCGCTCGATTTCGATAAAACTCTGTATATAGGTTCTCAGGGCAAGCTTTTTCATTATAAGTGATAAATATAGAGATCGCACAAAAGAAAGCAGTAGTACTCTCCAGGATGTAATAAATATATTTTTTCGTAATTCCTAATTTCATATCTCGATATTGATAACCCTCTGTATATAAGTTCTCTGTGCTGGGTTATTCATTATATGTTACAAACATTGAGAACTCACCGTAGGAAGCAATTGTTCACCCTTGGACTTAAATAAATTTTTTTTCGTATTTCTAATTTGTTTCGCTCGAATTTGATTAAATTCGGTATATAAGTTCTTAGTGCAGGGTAGTTCATTATATGTTATAAATATTGAAATGGCAATGCAGGAAGCAGTACTCCTCTCATGGGCGTAAATAATATATTCTTTCCTAATTCCTAATTTATTTCTCTCGACTTTAATAGAACTCGGTAAATAAGTTCTCAGTGGAGTTATTCATTATGTGTTATAAGCATCAAGATCGCACCGCAGGAATCAGTAGTCTTCTCTTGGAAGTAATTAACTTTGCAAAGTCCAGCAGTAAATATATGATCCACTAAGTATAACTTTACAAAATTCTACGTGGTGCCCAGATTGCTTTTGTGTTCTGTATGGATCCTAGAAGAAACAGACCTTTTCGCCTTATAAAAAAAAGTAAAAGACAGGTTTTTACAACCGAAGTTGAGAGTGTTTAAGGCCCGGTTCGCACTGATTCCTTATATAAAACTGATACATTTTGTCTTTAATAGTTTTTTATTTCTTCTTGTTTCCTAATTGTTTCTCTCGATTTTGGTAAAATTCTTTCCATAAATTCTCAGTGCTGGGTTTTTCATTACATGTTATAAACAATGCAATCACACAGCAGGAAGCAGTAGTCCTCCCTTGGACGTAATTAATATATTTTTCGTAATCCCTAATTGTTTAGCTCTATTTCGATAAAACTCGTTATATAAAATTTCAAAGCAAGGTTATTCATTATATGTGATAAACTTTGAGATCGCACCGTAGGAAGTAGCAGTTTTCTCTTGGACGTAATTAATATAATTTTTGTAAATCCTAATATTTCTGTCGATTTTGATAAAAATAAGTATATAGGTTCTCAGTACAAGATTATTCATTATATGTGATAAATATATAGATGGCACCCCAGAAACAGTCGTTCTCTCTTGGACGTAATTAATATATTTTTTTCGTAATTCCTACTTGCTTAGATCGATATTGATTACACTCGGTATATAAGTTCTCAGTTCTGCGTTATTTATTATATGTTATAAACATTGAGATCGCACCGTAGGAAGCATTAGTTCACTCCAGGACGTAATTAATAAATGTTTTCGTAATTCCTAATTGTTTGGCCCCATTTCATTAAAACTCGGTATATAGGTTCTCAGTGCAGGTGTATTCATTATAGGTGATAAACATTGAGATCGTACCGCAGGAAGCAGTAGTTCTATCTTGGGGTTAATTAATACATTTTTTCCTAATTTCAAATTTTTTCTCTAGATTTCGATAAAATTCGGTATAGAGGTTCTCAGTGCAATATTATTCATTATATATGATAACATTTAGATCGCACCAAAGGAAGAAGTATTTCTCTCTTGGACGTAATTAATATATTGTTTCGTAATTCCTAACTGTTTCGCTCGAATTTGATGAAATTCGGTATATAAGTTCTCAGTGCGGGGTTATTTATTATATGTTATATACATTGTGATTGCACTGCAGAAAGCAGTATCTCTCTCAAGGACGTAATTAATATAACATTTCGTAATTCCTAATTATTTAGCTCGATATTGATAACATTAGGTATATACGTTCTCAGTACTGGGTTATTCATTATATGTTATAAACATTGAAATCGCATTGCAGGAAGAAGCAGTTCTGTCTTGGACCTTATTAATTTATTTTTCGTAATTCCTAAATATTTTGCTCGATTTCGATATAACTCTGTATATAAGTTCTGAGTGCATGTTGTTCATTATATTTCATAATCACTGAGATAGCACCGAAGGTAGCAATAGCCCTCTTGATCTTAATAAATATATTTTTTTCGTAATTCGTAATTGTTTGGCTCGATTTTGATAAAGCTCCGTATATAAGTTCTCAGTAAAGGGTTATTCATTAAATGGTATAAACAATGACATCGCACCGCAGGAAGCAGTATTTCTCTCTTGGATGTAATTAATATATTTTTTCCTAATTCCCAATTGTTTCGCTTGACTTTGATAAAACTCGGTAAATAAGTTCTCAGTGCTGGGTTATTCATTTTCTGTTATAAACATTGAGATCGCACCGCAGGAAACAATAGTCTTCTCTTGGAAGAAATTAAATTTAAAGGCCAGCGGTAACTTTAGGTACCACTAGGTTTAATATTAAAAAATTGTACGTGAGGCCCACATTGCTTTTGTGTTCTGTAGGGATCTCAGGACAAACAGACCCTTTAGCTTTATAAAGCATTAAAAGATTGGGTTTTACAACCGTAGTGGAGGGTGTTTAAGGCGCGGTACGCACTGAGTCCTTATATAAAACTGACTCAATTCGTCTTTAATGGTTTAATGTGTTTCTTCGTAATTCCTAATTGTTTCTCTCGATTTTGGTAAAACTCTTTATATAAGTTCTCAGTGCTGGGTTATTCAATATATGTTATAAATATTGAAATCTCACAGCAGGGAACATTAGTTCTCCCATGGAAGTAATTAATATATTTTTCGTAATTCCTAATTTTTTCGCTCGATTTTGTGAAAACTGGGTATATAAGTTCTCAGTGCAGAGATATTCATTATATGTGAAAATCATTGAAATCGGACGTAAGGAAACAGTAGTTCTCTCTCGGACGTAATTATAATATTTTTTCGTTATTCCTAATTTTTCGTTCGATTTTGATAAAACTCTGTGTAGGGTTTCCCAGTACAGGGTTATTCATTGTATGTGATAATTATTGAGATCGCACAAGGGGAAAAATAGTACTCTCGGGGACGTATCTAATATATTTTTTCGAAATTCCTAATTGTTTCTCACGATTTTGTTAAATCTCCGTATATAAGTTCTCAGTGCAGGGTATTCATTATATGTCATAACCAATAAGGTCGCAAAGCAGGGAGCAGTATTTCTCTCCCGGAAGTAATTACAAATTTTTTCGTCATTTCTAATTGTTTTGCTCGATTTCGATAAATCTCCGTATATTGGTTCTCAATTTAAGGTTATTCATTATATGTGATTAAAAGTGAGATTGCACGGCAGGAAACAGTTGTTGTCTCCTGGACCTAATGTATATAATTTTTCGTTAATCTTAATTGTATATGCTCGATTTCGATAAAACTCGGTATATACGTTTTCAATGCAGTGTTATTCATTATATGTGATCGCACATGGTTAAGCTGATGTTCTCTCTTGGAAGTAAGTAATTTATTTTTTGTAATTCCAAATTTTGTCGCTCGATTTTGATAAAACTCGATATATTTTCTCAGTGCAATGTTTTTCTTTATCTGTGATAAACATTGAGATCGCAGAGCAGGAAGAAGTAGTTGTCTCTTGTGTTTTATTCATTATATGTAATAAACATTGGGATCGCACCTCAGTAAACTGAAGTTCTCTGTAGGACTTAAATAGTTTATTTTTCGAAATTCCTAATTGCTTCGCTCGATTTTGAAAAAACACGGTATATAGGAACTCATTGCCGGGTTATTCATTATATGCGAAAAATATTGAAATCTTAACGCAGGAAGAATTAGTCCTCTCTTGGACGTAATTAATATATTTTTTGTAATTCCTAATTGGTTCTCTCGTTTTGATAATTGTCGGTCTATCGATTCTCAATGCAGGATTATTCATTATATGTTATAAACATCGAGATTGCACTGCCGGAAATAGTTGTTCTCTCCAGGACGTAATTAATATAAAATCTCGTAATTTCTATTTGTTTCCCTCGATTTTGATGAAACTGTGTATATAAATTCTCAGTGCAGTGTTATTCATTATATGTGATATACATTGAAATCGCACGGCAGGAAACAGCATTTCTCTCATGGAATTTAATCATTTCTTTTTTCGTAATTCGTAACATTTTCCCTCGATTTTGATGAAAGTCGTAATATAAATTCTCCGTGCCGGTTTATTTATTTTATGTCATAATCATTGAGATCGCACTGCCGTAAGAAGTGGTTCTCTCTAAGGCGTAATTAATATATTTTTTCGTAATTCCTAATAGTATCTCTCGATTTTGATAAAACTCTGTATATAAAATCTCAGAGCAGGTTTATTCAATATATGTGATAATCATTGAAATCGCAAAACAGCAAGAAGTTCTCCCTGCGACGTAATTAATATAATTTTCCTATTTCGTATTTGTTTCTCTCGATTTCGATAAAAATTAGTTTATAATTTCTCAGTGCAGGGTTATTCATTATATGTGATAAACATGGAGATCCCACAACAGGAAGTAGTTCTGTCTTGGACGTAATTAATATATATTTCTTAATCCTTAATTTTTTCGCTCGACTTTGTTCAAACGCAGTATGTAACTTCTCAGAGAAGGGTTATTCTTTATATGTCACAAACATTGAGATCCCACAGTAGGAAGAAGTGTCCTCTAGGGCGTAATTAACAATTTTTTTTGTAATTCCTATTTGTATATTTCGATTTTCATTTAGCTCGGTATATAAATTATCAGTGCAGGGTTATTCATTGTATGTGATGATCATTGAGATCGCACAGAATGGAAATATTGTTCTCCCTTGGAGGTAATTTATATATATTTTTTCATAATTCGTAATTTTTTTGTCTTGATTTCGATAAAACACTATATATATTTTCGCAGTGCAGGGTTATAAATTATATGTGATGAACATTGTGTTCACACATCAGGAATTGGCAATTCTCTTCAGGACGTAAATAATATATATTTTCGGTTTTCGTTTTTGTTTTGCTCGGTGTTGTTAAAACTGTGTCTTTAAGTTCTCAGTGCATGGTTAATTATTATATGTGATAAACGTTTAGATCTCAACTCAGGAAGTAGTATTCCTCACCAGGACGTAATTAATATACTTTTCATAAATCCTAATTGGGGTCCCGATTTCAATAAAACTCGGTATAAAGATTTTCAATGAGGGAATATTCATCATATGTGATAAATTTTGAGATCGCAACGCAGGAAATAGTACTTCACTCCAGAACGTAATTTATAAATTTTTTCGTAAATCGTATATGGATCGATTTCGAAAAAAATCGTTATATAGCTTCTCAGTGCAATATTATTAAGTATATGCGATAAACATTGACATCGCACATCCGGAAGCAGTAGCTCTCTATTCGAAGTAATTAATATATTTTTTTGGAATTCCTAACATTTCGCCCGATGTCGATAAAAGTCGATATAATTTCTCATTGCAAGTTTAATCGTTATATGTGATAAAATTTGAGATGGCACGCAGGAAGCAGTAGTTCACTCTTTGACGTAAATAATGTATTTTTTCGTAATTCCTATTTGTTTCTCTCGGTTTGGATAAAACCCGGTATAAAAGTTCTCAGTGCACGCTTATTCATTATATGTGATAAACATTGAGAACGCACCATAGAAAGCAGTAGTTCTCACCAGGACGTAATAAATATATTTTTTCGTAATTCAGTTTTGTTTCGCTCGATTTGAAAAAAAATTCGTTATATAAGTTCTCAGTGCAGTCTTATTCATTATATGATATAAGCATTGAAATCGCAAGGCAGGAAGAATTAGATCTCACTAAGATATTATTAATATATTTTTTCGTATTTCCTGGTTGTTTTTCTTGATTTTGATAAAACTCACTATACAAGTTCTTAGTGCTGTGTTATCCATTATACGATGTTAAATATTGAAATCGCAGCAGAGCAAGCAGTCGTTCTCTCTTGGACGTGATTAATATCTTTTATCGTATACCCTCATTTTTTAGCTCGATTTAATAAAACTCGGTATATAAGTTCTAAGTGCAATGTTATTCATTACATGTTATAACCATTGAGATGGAACAGCAGGAATAATTATTCTTCTCTCAGAATAAATTAATATATATATCGTAATTCCTAATTGTTTCTCTCGATTTCGATAAAACTCGGTATATAATTTCTCAGTGCAGTGTTATTCTATATATGTGATAATCATTGAGATCGCACCGCAGGAAACAGTAGTTCACTTTTGGAGTTACAAGTATATTTTGTCTTAAAACATAATTGTTTCGATTTCGATAAAACTCGGTACATAAGTTCTCAGTGCAGGGTTATTCATTATATGTGATCAATATTGAAATCGCTCACCAGGAAGTAGTAGTTCTCCCTTGGAAATAATTAATATATTTTTTCGTAATTCCTAATTATTTCTCTCGATTTTGAAAGAACTCGGTAATTAATTTCTCAGTGCAGGATCATTCATTATATGTGATAATTATTTTAATCGCACATTTGAAAGCAGTAGTTTACTCCAGTACGTAAGTAATATATTTTTTCATAATTCCTAATATATTTCCCCATTTTGATAAACCTCGCTATATAACTTCTCACTGCAGGGTTATTCATTATATGTGATGAACTTTGAAATTTCACTGCAGGAAGAAGTATTTGACCCCTGGTAGTAATTGTGCTATTCTTTGGTAATTCCTAAATCTTGCTCTCAATTCTGGTAAACTCCAGTATATTATTTCTTAGTGCTGGGTTATTCTTTATATCTTTATATTCTTTATATCAATATTTCTCTCTTGGTCGTAAATTTTTTTCGTAAATCCTAATTTTTCTCTCGATTTTGATAAAAGTAGGTACTTAAATTCTCAGTACAGGTTTATTCATTATATGTGATAAATATTTAATCGCACATTTGAAAGCAGTAATTTACTCTTATAGGTAATTAATATATTTTTTCCTATTTCCTAATCTGTTGGCTCAATTTTTGTAAAACTCGGTGTATAATTTCTCAGTGCAGAGTTATTCTTTATATGTGAAAAACATTGCAATCGGAACACAGCAAGCTGTTGTCTATCCTTGGACGGTTTTTTTCGTAATTCGTATCCGTTTCTCTCCATTTCCATAAAATGCGTTATGTGTGTTCTCAGTGCAGGGTTCTTTATTTATGTCCTGATCATTGAAATCGCACATTAGCAAGCAGTAATTTACTCTAGGACGTAATTAATATATTTTTTCGTAATTCCTAATTGTTTCGTTCCATTTCGATAGAACTATGTATATTTTTTCTAAGTGCAGGTTTGTTCATTATATGTGATAAACATTGAAATCGCAACACAGCAAGCAGTAGATTACTCAACGACGTAATTAATGTATTTTTTCTTAATTCCTAAACATTTCTCTCCATTTGGCTAGCAATAAGTATAGAAGACCTCAGGGCAGGTTTATTCATTATATGTTATAAAAATTGATATCGAATATCAGCAATAAATTTTATAGAAATGGACGTAATTATTAGATTTTTTAAATTCCTAATAGTTTCCTTGATATTGATAAAACTCGGTATATAAATTCTCAGTGCTGTGTTATTCATTATATGTGATAAACATTCAAATCGCACTGCAGCAAGCATTTGTTCACTTTAGGATGTAGTTAATATATTTTTTTTCGTAATTCCAATTTGTTTCACTCGATTTAGATAAAAACCGGTATATTAATTCTCAGTGCACGTTTATTCATTATATGTGATAAACATTGAAATCGCAAAAGAGGAAGCAGTAGCTTACTTGTTGAAATAATTACTATATTATTCCGTAATTACTTATTTTTGAGCTCGATTTTGATAAAAATCATTTCTTAATTTCTCAGTACAATGTTATTCATTACTTATGATAATCGTTGAAATTGCAACACAGCAAGCAGTAATTTAATCTTGGTCGTTAAAATTTCTTTTTCGTAATCACTAATTTATAGGCCTACTTCAATAAAATTCGGTATTTATGTTCTCAGTTCAGGTTTACTCATTATATGTGATTATGAATGAAATCGCCCCTCAGCAAGCAGTAATTTACTCTTTGAAGTAATTATTATATTTTTCGTAATTCTTAATTGTTTAATTCGATTTTGATATAAACTCTGTATATAAGTTCTCAGTGAAGGGTTATTTAGTATGTTTGATAACCATTTAAATCGCTTCGGAGCAATCTGTAGTTTACAGTTGGACGTAATATATATATTTTCCTAATTTTGAATTATGTCACTCGATGTTAATAAAAATCGGTTCATAAGTTTTCAGGACATTATTATTGTTTTTATGTGATAAATATTTAAATCGGATTCCTGAAAGCGTAACTTACTCTATGACGTAATTAAAATATTTTTTCGTAATTCGTAATATTTTAACTCGATTTTGATAAAATTGTTATATATGTTCTCAATTCAAGTTTATTCTTTATGAGTGATAAACATTGAAATCGCCCAAGAGCTGACTTCAGTGTACTCTCTGACGTAATGATTATATTTTTTCTTAATTCCTAATTGTTTCGCTCAAATTCGATAAAACTCGGTATATTAGTTCTCACTCCAGTGTTTTTAATTATATGTGATAAAACCTGAAATCGCACCGCAGCTAGCATTAATTCTCTCTTGGACGAAATTAATTTATTTTCGTAACTCTTAATTGTTTCGTTCTATTTAATAAATCTCTATACATCAGTTCTGAGTGCAGGTTATTCATTATATGTTATTAATATTGAAATCGCACCGCAGCAAGCAATTGTTTATTCTTGGACGTAAATAATATATTTTTCCTTTATTCCTAATTACTTCCCTTGATTTTGATAAAAGTCAGTACATTAGTTCTCTGTGCAATGTTTTAAATTTCTTGTGATCAACAATGAAATCGTATTAGAGCAAGCAATATTTACCTAGGACGTAATTAGTTCATTTTCTCATGTTTCCTGTTTATTAGATCTATTTCGATAAAAATCAGTATATAAGTTCTCAGTGCAGGATTATCCATTACGCGTGAAAAACATTGAAATTTCATCGCTGCCAGCAGTAGTTTACTCATGGTAGTTATTTTAATATTTTTTCATAATTCATAGTTATTTAGCCCTAATTCGATAAAATTCGGTATATAAGTTCTCAGTGCAGGGTTATTCATTATGTGTGATAAACAATGAAATCACACATAAGCATGCATTTGTTCAAACTTGGATGTAAATAATTTATATTTCGTAATTCCTAATTTTTTTGAACGTTTTCGATAAAATTCTATATATAAGTTCTAAGTGCAGGGTAATACAATATATGTGATAAGTATTGAAATCGCACTGCTGCATGCAGTAGATCTGTCTTGGACGTAATTATATCTTCTCGTAATTCGTAATTAATTACCTCAATTTTGAAAAAATTCGGTATATAAATTCTCAGTTCAGGGTTATTCATTTTATGTGATAATCATTGTAATCGCAATAGAGCAAGCTGTATCTTTCTACAGGACGTAATTTTTATATATTTTCGTAATTCCTATTTGTTTAGCACGATTTTGATAAAACTGGATTTGTAAATTTCAGTGCAGGTTTATTCATTGTACGTGATAAATATTAAATTCGCATCTCAATAACAGTAGTTTACTCTTGTATATAAATAATTTATTTTTTCTTTATTCCTAATTATTTCCCTCGATTTTGATAAAAATTTGTACATAAACTCTCAGTGCATTGGTATTCATTATATGTGATAGAATTTGAAAATACACCAGAACAAGCAATACTTTAGGAAATTATTAATATATTATTTCGTACACCTTATTGATCTTCTCAATTTCAATGAAAATAGGTATATACGATTTTAGTGCACGATTATACATTATATGTGATAATCGACGAAATTGCTCCGCAGCAAGCAGCTGTATAATATAAGAAAGAAAGTATTGTAGCGACGGGTAGTTTTCAAGATGACGATCCTACCGTCGCCACCACTGGTAGGTTGCCGCTGCCACCATTCACTTTCGCTTTATATGCAGATAAGTGACAACTGCCCTCAATCAAATAACAACCTTGCAAGTAACTCTATTTATTTACTAAGATGCTCTACACTCTCTACCCTTCTTAACTACATAAGGAAATAAGAAAGCATACACTCTCAACTAAATTAATATTACACAGGTTGTGAACGCGGAAGCTGGATCAACTTCCCCTCCATCGCAGGGGTCAATACCTTACACAGTTCCTATCAATTTGGAATCTATTACAGCCAAATAAAAAATTAAATAATTAAATAAACGAATCACTTGAGTTCTAGTTCCGCCGTTTGGCACTTCAGAGGACCATCCCTCGCTTACCTAGTATCAGCCAGCTCCAAATCACTCGCTTCATCATGCCTCAGGTTGCTTCTTCTTCCAGCTTCCCATTAGGATCACACCAAAGCCAAAACCTAAGTGAAGTCTTCTGCACTAACTTCTTCAACTATTCTCGTAAAAACATCTCTCTCAGCAATTCTCAGACCCCGTACCCACGCTTGCTGTGCTGAGGGAAAGATATGTGATCCAGCTTTCCTGTTTACTAGATAAGAAAATTACTCAGAAGCTCGCGAGTGCTTCATGGACTCCCAAGCTGATCCAAAGCTGTAGCGAAATAAT
This sequence comes from Coptotermes formosanus, assembly GCA_013340265.1. NCBI lineage: Eukaryota > Metazoa > Arthropoda > Insecta > Blattodea > Rhinotermitidae > Coptotermes > Coptotermes formosanus. The sequence continues at coordinate 50,898 of BLKM01004194.1, forward strand.
GTGTATAATTGTATAGAGAAGAAAACCCAAAATGAGGGAGTGAGCATTACAGTATAATACTATTTCTTAAATACCTAAGTGTTTAGCTCGATTTCGATGAAAGCCTGAAAAGAATTGTAAGTGCAAATATCTTTTATATATAAGATAGACATTGAAAAATGTTAGGTTATGTAAGTTTAGTTTAGGTTAACTTAGTTTCGGTTTCGTTAAATTATGATATGTTACGTTATGGTGGGTTGGGTTGGGTTGGGTT
>BLKM01004216.1:0-17191 GCA_013340265.1 Coptotermes formosanus
AAACGCAATGTGGGCACCACGTAGAATTTTTTAATGTTAAACCTGGTGGTATGTAAAGTTACCGCTAGGCTTTAAAAGGTTAATAACATAAATATTAACAAATATCGAACAGAAATAGAAAGATTGTAGCAATATGGAGTTAGTCGGCCTTTAAAGGTAACGGTAGAGCTACCCGTGTCCATGCCGCGGTAGTGTATATAGAGGGAGAAGAGATATGGCCGCACTAATTAGTAACCTCGGCAGTAGTTGGAAGTGACTGGTCAAACTTCTGTTCCGTCCAATTTACCCCGTCGAAAATTACCGCGATGGTCATTCAGTAGGAAGCCAGGTGGGCCCTAGGACCCATCTGGAGTCTTTGGAGAAGGGAAATGTTTCTTCCCCTTGCGGAAGTCGATCCCCGGTCTGCTCAGCCCGTAACCTTGTACTAAAGTAACTACAATATCCTGTAGATTGCAATTAATAATGTTTTCTTAACCTGTACTTCAGTTCTATTGAGTTTTCTTATTACTTACTTTGCATAATTTATAAGGAGTCGTATGCTATATTATATTTAATATTCACCCCGTTGAAAAAGCTGGTTTATAAATTAATTAGTAACTCCTTTCTTTCCGTCTTTCTTAGTATTACCTTTTGCTGTCTACTCACTGTAGGTGTAGAGGGTTAAAACAAACTGCTATATATGTTCCGTTCAACACAACCTGTATTCACCAATTTGTCTTACACTGCATGTTTCGGTCGGTCGTTCGACCGTTGTCAGGTGTATAACATAAAAGGCCAAGCATAAAGTTTATATATCTCATAAAATAATATGTTATAAAATACACGAGTTAGACGTTACAGTTTGATTCTTGTGACATCTGCTTATCATTAGCTGATTTTTATATTACACATCTGATGATGGTCGAACGGCCGAAACGTCTAGTGTAAGATCAGTTTAGTGAATACAGGGTGTGTTGAACGCAACACACAAAGTAGTCTGTTTTATTCTATGCGTACAGCGGGATGGATCATATTAAATTTATTGTAGAGGTTTAATGTTGCATCTGATCACACTTACGGACGGACGGGCACGCACGCACACACACGCGCACACACACACACACACACACACACAAGGACTCCATGGAGGAGGGATGCTTAGTAGCATTATTAACTTAACATATTTTCTCCATGCATGAATACGTACGTTCATTAAAATTCTCTTTAATCATGCCGAGTGTTCTGATTTCTTTAGTATTTCATGCGTGTGTCATGTGTTCTGGGCCCAGATCCCGCACCTGCTGTTGGTTTTTACCCCACATTACGATGTACAATTTACAAATGTGTACCTCTTTGCATACTTTGTCAGCGCCTCTTCTGTGTGTGGGTAACGGTCCTGTGCTGATGTTGGCCGTACTTAGCGGTGTGACTCTTTACATCGGAAAATATTTAAAAACTTTGCGTTTTGTGTTGCTTTCATAGGAAGGCCGTGATTGATTTAACACTGTCCACATTCACATACGCCGTGTAACCGATACGTTCCCTGAATGTATGAGGGTTACCAACTTCTGATGAATTTGAGCAGACTCATCCGGTTGAAGCATTGTTCAGGTTTGAACATAGTAATGATATTACGATGACTGAGTTTGTAGAGCTGCTCCTTGCGTTAAAAATAACTCTATCTTATAACATTGTAATGTTTGGTACTACGGCATATTTTGTCAAGCATATGTACACTGTTGCCTGTAGTTGCTTCTTTTGTATGAACTCTTCTCGGGCTGATAGCCGTGACAATTGCTTAAAAACCTCCGACGTTTCAGAGACACACTCCGTCTGCATCCTTAGGGAAAGTGGTCACTTTCTGTAAGGATGGAGGCGGAGTGTGTCTCTGAAACATCGGAGATTTTTAACCTTTTAAAACCTAGCGGTAACTCTCCATACCACCAGCTTTAACATTAAAAAATTCTACGTGGTGCCCACATTGCGTTTATGTGTTTTGTACGGATATCAGAACAAACAGCAACTTTTGCCTTATAAAACATTAAGAAACTGGTTTTTATAACCGAAGTGGAGAGTGTTTACTGCGCGGTACGCACTGAGTCCTTATATAAAACAGATACGCTTCGTCTTTAAAGGGATAAGCAATTGACACGGCTATCAGCCCGAGAAGAGTTCATACAATTTTGTCGCCGTGAAAACCTGACGACGTATTGTTGCTTATTTTGTTTTAACAGAACTGGATAAGGTTCTCATTCTTAGTACCATTTCGACTTTATCGTCAGTGTAAATATATCGACTGATAGATGATATTGCGTCTACGATTTCAAGATGTCGTAACAGTTCTCCGAATTCCCGTGTTGACCGTGACGTTCCTGGCTTTTGTCTCACAATTACAGTAATACCAAGTCCCTTACAAACGAAAGCTGATTGGGTTAACCCTCTGAAGAAATCATTTCCCATAAGAAATGTACCAAAATGAAGTCCCTACCTCAAAGGAAACACAATTTTCCTTATAAAAGTGACTGCGTACAGTTGTGTGGGGGAATCGGTCGGTATTTATTGTGATGATAATAGAAGATAAATAAACATACGTGCGGTAATTTTTAGTATGAAAGCAGGAGATAGCCTTAATTATCACTGTAAATAGTTAAGAGATGGTCATTTTTTCTGTAAGAAGACGCATGTCGGGCACAGTATTTGATAATGTGTGGTGTATTAATGTTTTAACTTAATTATTAATACTGTAAAGGTGCGTACGCTGGAGCGCATCGGACGAGTCGGAATATTTTTGCGGAGACTCGGTACACGCACACTGGAGGCATCGGACGAGTCGGAATCTTATTTCCGCCTACGGGCTGACGGAATTCATGTCATTGCAGGCCTTTGATTAGCAAACAAACATGAACAGTTCCGAAGCAGAAGAAAAGAAGAAGAAGAAACATTTGTGCCCTTGTTAAGTGAGGAAGAACAAAAGACGAAAAGGAAGAGACGAGGAGTCTGGGTGCATTATGTGCAAGAAAAGAATGATTCATGGCGAATTTCATTCTCTCTATCCAGACTAACTAGAAGATGAGGCAAAATTTTTTAGAATTTTTCGGATGACGTATGGGAAGCCTGCGACTCTCCTGGACATGTTGGGACAAAATTTGTCAAGGGAAAATACATCCTTTAGAGAGACAGTAAGACCAAAGGAAAGGCTGGCACTTTGCTTAATGTAACATATATATTTGTAATAAAGTTATTCAAAAATATAAATTGATAAAAACGTAAACCTGAATTGAAGGTTAATTTTAATTGTTGTATACGCTGCTACTTCACTACGGAGCGGATTGGGAATAATAGTTTGGTAGGTCGCCAGAGTCCTGAGCGTGATAGTATTATAGCGCTTACTAGCAATTTGCGAAGAACTGGAATTCAAGGCAGGTCTCATTTCTACAGAATTCACCATTTGGAATGATTTTCGTTTAATATCGCTCTGATCTCATAAAGGAGAAGTCTTCACATAGTGCACCATAAAAAGTTTAACGTTGATTTCAGGCATCCGCCGTGTTGCTGATGAGATCTGCACTCATCTGGGATATTATGCGGAGTCGTGTGGTAATTGTTTACGGACGTTTCGGGAAAACGGCAGAGCCCAGATCTTATAAAAAATTTAGTTAATGTGTCTTCAGAGGATGTCTCATTTTTCTTTTTCGGCCGCAGAAGGTTCTTCGGGTGAATGAGTTCTTTTTCGTCGGTTCTTTCGTACACAATCAGTGAAGGCATAAGACGACTAAGGCGCAATGGTATCGGTAATATTGCTGTGTGCCATGTCGATATTATCGAACGTGCCGTGGCTATTCGTGTCGTAATTGCTGTGTTCATCCTGTGATAAAGTTGAAAGGGAAGAAATATTTCATTTTCGTGTTTCTTCGTCAAAGATATAGGGAAGTAAGGAAGTTAATTCTTTTTCAAATTTCGGAGCCTTCATTTTCGATGCTGCTTGGCCACTTTTTGTTTTTCGAAGTCATGAAAGCCTTATAATGATTGTCACGTGTCCCCCGCAGTACTTGAAGACGAGAAGGCAGGCTGTATCATTTGCTTTTTCTTCTCATGCCAATGCAAGACGGTAACTTCACCGATGGGTCAGCCGGACGGAAAACTGTTCCGCTCCGACACTGAACTGCCGCACACCGTTTCGTCCGGTGCGCACCAGTGTGCGATGCGACATAAATGGTAAGGGGAAGAATATTTTATGTCCGTGCCCTGCGTCCGTCCGTTGCGTCCGAAGTGCTCCAGTGTGCGCTTACCTTTATGTGGAATTCCTTACATGAACAGTACTCATAGACGCCAGACATGGAATTGCAGGCGCATTCTGAAAGTCTAGAGATACTGGGTAAATGCGAAATTTGTGTTTCTCACAACGTTGTTGATAAGGATTCAAATCCAAGACTGAACTACTTAGACCCTGAACATTTAGGCAGAAAGCTTTCTTGAAATGTTCATAGTCATGTGCCAGTTGACATGACACCATATCGCGAGAGACTTCAGTCTCTCAACTGGTTAATGTTATCCAAATTATTTAGAGCAACTCTTAATGTTCTATTGATTTTGTAGGAAGAGTAGCGTGTCTTGTCTGTGGTACTAAGCCAGAGAGAGAGAGAGAGAGAGAGAGAGAGGTCAAGGATGCGGTATACTTCATAAATGTCTACACTTTCTAGTACCAAAATTTTTCGCTGTTACATTTCCGCGTACATCGAACGTAGTGGCAGAGTGCCCTAAAACGTTTCATGAATTTCCTCTTCATTTGACGCCTGAATATTCACTGTGGTTAAATGTTGTGACTTTGCGTCTTTTAGTTATGCCTCTGGAGGTTTAAAAATAATGCATCTTATGTGAGTCATAATTGAAGGTAAATAATGTTTGGTTCAAAACAATTAAATAGTAAAAAAAACTGTGTTAGAATTACTATTTAATATTGTTTTGAGTATTTTCTGAAGGCACAGCGGGATGAAAGTTAATTTTTGGTTGTAGAGTATATATATATATATATATATATATATATATTGTCGTGGTAATTTAAACCGTATAACACTCATTGTTAGATGCTAGTTAATAATAATACTGTTATTGTTGTTATAACAATGCATTAAAAGCAAAACCAGCCCAACAACCGTGCATTGTAAACTTGGTAAATCAGGTCTGAAGGGATTATGGAGGGAAGCAGTGAACACTCACGTTCTCCTACACAAAAAGCAGTTAGTTGTTGTTAATAAAGGGAAATAATAGCTGTTGATGCTGAGAACCATATAAACACACATAAATACACTGTGCTGGTGAAATGCAGGGTCATTAAGTGTTAGCCAAAAACCCCCATTTTGAGAATCTCAGATCTCGCGATTTTAACAAAATTTCATTAATTAGATTCATTATCCACGCTGCGTTAATTTCGAGTCTAAATTGCATAAACAAATAAAAAATGGTAAGCCTAAATGATTTTGCTTTTACCTGGTACACGCCATTTTGGTGAAGATACACAAGCTTGTGCCGAAACATGTTGCATTAAACTAGGCCTGTATATTATACAAAAAGAGCTTAGATGTGAGTGAGGTTGTTATTCACTTTGTGTACGCCTAAGTACTTTTACTGTGGCGTCAAAATATAATATACTCAAAATGTATATTCGTTGACATTATATTTCCCAATTATAGTACGTCCACTATGTGTGTATATATATATGTATACTGCTGTATAAAATCTGAAGATTAGTAAATGCGTGTTATGTTAATAATATATAAATCGGGGTTGCACAAATCCCGGGCGTCGGCTTGCCGAGGCGACTAATTTTTTTACTGTGGCGCCTCATACTTACAGGCGCTCAGTATAGCTCTGGCTTCATATCACCTTCTTGGCACCAAAAATTTTATGTCGCCCCTAGATTTTTGGAAAATTTGAAATACCCCCCAGAATTGAACTGATTTTTTTTGTCGGGTCTCTTTCGGATCCCATAATATATCAGTCATATCTAAGCACATAAACTGTATGTTTACGTAAATTGTTTGCCCATATTGTTATGTGTTACGTAATGGAACTGGGAATATACAGGCTGTTAGTGGAATAACTTAGTCTAGGTGTTATAAAGTGAAAATTTTGATAATTTATTCTGGTCGCTAGAGTATTTGTTCTCAAACCAACAGTTGCTCAGGCTGCCTTTTATGGAACTCGGAATGTTCATTATTGTGTCAACAACAGCAGCTATTGAATCCCATTTTCAGTCACTTTAACCTAGTCCACGTACTGAAACCCTGTTGAAGATCCTTTTTAGTATTATATTTTCAGTTTATTTAAAAACTTCTTGTTAGAGCATGGAGTGTAAATTCACAGAAATACTATGAGATAGAATAGTTTTAACTCCTAACTCAGTACTAATTTTAACATAACTGTACATTTTAAATCCCTCTTGGCGCCATACAAAAATCGACTTTTCGCTCGTTAGTGCCCCTGTTGTTACTTTCAATAAAGAACTATATTATTAAGTGTAGCTATGTAGAGAAACTATCAACTATGGGTATCATGTTCAGTGGGATATCATTGCTTACACCTGACTGCTTGGCTGGCTATTGATTGCCTTTATTGCGAAGAATAATAATAGACAAATCAATAAGAGGGGGAGGGGTGCAATTCAGTATTGCCCCCCCCCCCGTGTGTTGTCATATGAATTTATGTTAAGGAGGGGGCCATAATAACAGAACAGTAAAATGTTAAACCCTGCCGATTGTATACATTTTTCGTATAAATTACTATCATCTGTATATAGGCAGAATCCCCATCAAGTTGAGTCTTCGGACGTCTCCACAACATTCGGAGTAATACTTCCGTTAATAACATTTCGGCCAGGGAATAGTGTTCGGAGAAATCTCGAATAAATGTAACTGTGTTGTGTCAACAGTTCCTAAGGTTATGGCTTACGAAGTTAGTGTATTTTAATAATGCGCTCTCTTAGACCTGCACTGTTTGTAAGATAACCGTGACGTGTTCGTGTACTTTACCTGATTCTGGGCTCAAACTTTTCCGACTTAGCTAAACGTTGGTGCCACCCAATTCCTACAGTTGGTGTAGCGTGATATTTTATTATATGAAACCAATAACAAATTCCTAGGAATTATGATAACAAAATGCAATATTAACTCATTAAGAATAAAATGAACCTGACTTGTATATAAAGATAGTCCGTACCGCGCAGTAAACTTATGTTGTTGTGCTAGTGTGCGTCTCAGTAACCTTGAACTTGTAATGTCAGTGTTTATCCTTTGCTGTTTTTCGTTACAATAACAGTTGTGTCGATGAAAGAGACTCAGTTCTTGCAGTCTGGAGACTGGATGGCTTGTACGCTGTAATAATGGTTTTATATGTCTTTGAGGTATGATCCATTCCACTGTGAGAGATGAGTATCATTCCCAAACATCAGTAGTTTATATAAATACCGCCACGATAACCTCCAGTTGCACAGGATAGTAATTAAGGTCTTCGCTCTTCTGGGATGTCACGCGGCGTCGGTTGGTACTGAGTAGTTGCTAATCAACTACTCAGTACCAACCTAGAGGGCGTAACTTTCGAGAAAAGCGAAGGTCCGTACAACTTCGCGGCTGACGTCTGAAATCTCGCAGAATTCCAATCGCTTGATTGTAATTTAACCCTTTAAAGACGAAACGTAATCTGCTTTATAAGACTCTGTGCGTACCGCGCAGTAAACACTTTCAACCTCGGTTTAAAAAAAAACGTATCAGTTGCTGATGTTTACGGCAAAAGTTGCAGTTTGTTCCGAGATATGTACAAAATACATAAACGTGATTTGAGCACTATGGAGAATTATTGAATGTTGAACCTGGTCGTACGTAAAGTTACCGCTAGGTTTTAAAAGGTTAAGTTAAATTCTTCTCTTATACAACCGAACACTTGAAGTCTAGCAACTGGTGTTACGTATTTTACTCTCACGATAAATGGTTATATGAAACTTTAGCATTATACAATGATAACCCCGTATTTTAATTTTGTTTAAATAACAAAATCACCGGCCGACGCAATAAGGCGATGTAGTATAAGGGCGCTTTTCCACGAGCGTATTTGTGGCGCCACAAATAGGAGCGCGATTTAGCGAACCATTGGTTGCAATGGGCGTGTTTCCATGTAGAAGCGCTTCAGAAACTGAAGCGCTACAAACGCTATCAGTCGCTTGTCCCCGCTACCAGGAGCGCCACAAATCTAACGCGCCACAGCTAGCGGTACAGTGTCGCTTATGGTGCCATTTCCACGAGCGTGTTGCAGTAGCGCTACACCAACATCCGAGTGGTTTACTGTTCATTCTGAGGGTATTTAATGGATCATAACTTCGACACAGATCTTTTTATTGCGGAAATTGAAGCCCGTCCAGCTGTATGGGACTCCAGGGTTGCATCGTACAGTGGTAAGCTGGAAAAACACTGTGCTGAGAACGTTTGTGTTAGAAATGTTTCCAGATTTTGAGACGAAAACATTGGCGGAAAGAAATCAACTAGGTAAGGAATAAATGCGTTATTTATTGTATTTTACATAATACGAAATATTACTTGAGATAAGTAGAGTAAATAGTTCAATAAGAGGAGGTCTCACATAGCTTTACATGACAAGATCAGTCAGTAGGAATACACGTTAAAGGAAGCCCAAACGTGCGTTTTTCACGCCAGTTCCTTTACACTTTATCATATTGCCAGTGTACTTCACCTTCACTGCTCACAAAATAATTCGCGAAGAGATCTGGAATATAATTTGTACTTCGGCCTGCTTGTTGAAGCTTGTTGAAGCACTGAATTGGGTATGTCCACCTGGCCTTCTGCATACAAAGTATGGTCAAAATTACAGTCATCTTTTTCACGAACGAAATTATGAAGTACGCAGCAAGCCCTGACTGTATCCTCTGCAAAATCAATGTACATATTTTTAGAGGCCTGTGCAAAATTCGCCACATTGAATAGTATACGGAGCGCGCGCTCCATAAACAGCCTTGCTCGACATAGACGGTAGTTGGAGATTCTTTTCTTTTTAGACAGATTGTTTCCTTAGTATGACCGTGACAGGTTCGTCGATAACACAAATGTTTCATCTCCGACGGACGCATAAGGAAGGGATGGGCCGCAAGTGTCGTCCAGTGGCTGTCCTGGAGGAGTATTCGTAGTATTTTCCTGTATTCTTTTACCGAGTGCCGAGTTCTTGAAAATGCTTGAATCTGAACACTTGCCGTATGATGCGACTTCTACAAATATAAAACGATAGTTCGACTCAGCAACGGCCAACAAAAGTATGGAAAATAATTGTTTATAATTGTAAAACAAAAGATCCGCTGTTCACTGGCAGTGTAGAACATGCCACGTTCCTGTCTTGAATTGAGTAGGGGTTGTATCCAGAATTGATGCTTCCTTTTCTTCTTCTTTAACCCTTTAAAGACGAAGCGTATCTGTTTTATATAAGGACTCGGTGCGTACCGCGCTGTAAACACTCGCCACTTCGGTTATAAAAATCAGTCTCTGAATGCTTTATAAGGCAAAAGTTGCTGTTTGTTCTGAGATCCGTACAAAACACATAAACGCAATGTGGGCACCACGTAGAATTTTTGAATGTTAAACTTGGTGGTACGTAAAGTTACCGCTAGGCTTTAAAAGGTTAATTTCTTGTGCAGTAACACAACAAGGACAGATTCCTCTTGGAACTCCATTTCAAAACTGGAACTGAACTAGGAAACGAGGGTTGTTAACTCAGGTCGCAGAAGCGCCATAAACACGCTCGTGGAAAATGGTTCGCTCTTGTGGCGCTACTATCTGTGGCTCCACAAACACGCTACTAGAAAAGGGCCATAAATTTAAGTCGTTCAAGGTCATGGTAATGTCAGCATGAGTGTGCCAAACGTCAACATCTTGGTACTTAGTAACAGCGAACGTCTTTGAGTACCACTGCTGACCGTCAGGGTTGATGTAATAACTTTCAACTAAGGAAATAAGCACATGTCAGTCCACTTGAGATGCGTGCGTGGAGCGGTGCACTTGCCTTTTGTTTTGTTACGCAGCGAGCCCAAGCGGGATTTTAGTGGAATACTGTTTATCTGACTATCCTATTTTTTCCATTAGTTAATCCTGTTCTATTTTTAAGTAATCTACCTCTGTGGGGCAGCCTTTCTTGAGAAGCTAACAGCTCCTCGTCTGGTCAAGGGATTCCGCACATTCAACGGAACCCGAAGGTTCATTACCCTGTTCATACGATCGCACCATTTCTCCCTATCCTGAGCGAGATCAGTCCAAGCCTCCATCCTATTTCTTGAAGACCCAAGAAGGATTAGACTTTGTTTCTGGATCCAGTTCCAGAAGGCTTTGTGTGTCCCACAGCCTGTGTGGACGTGCTGGAGAAGAAATCAAGGTTATAATACACCTCTGTGGGGAGGCATCACGTCCAGAAATTCGAAAGACTTCGAATAAAGAAAGCGAAAATCCTCACCTCGTTCTCCTTCCTTTTGCTTTGTAGGAATCAAACGGAAGCCTGAAATCAAGGTTAGAAAAACCCTCTTGTCCGTACCTCTATGCGGACCCCGGACCCGTCCAGCCCTTATCCTAGTTACTGTAGCGACTACACTTGCTGAATAATTTGAGCCATAAACCAAACGTAACGCCACTACTCGTCAATGTGATTGTGTTATTTTTAATGTCGAAATAAAGTGGAAGTGCTGAAATTACGTACGCTTCAGACATATCGGGATCCTGCGCTCTGTGGGGTGCTAATGCTCCTATCCGAGTGGTTCTCTCGGCAGCCACGTTGAAATTGCTGGAGGACGGAGGAATATGAAATTCATGGCGTAGGGGTGTCCCTTAATGGCATAGCCCTCCATTCTGATGTGATATTAGGATCGTTTCACTGCCTCATTTTACTGAACGAACCCAAACAAAATTACATGTCTTCTGTAATGGAAAGTCATATAAGAATGTAATGTGCACACCAATTTTGATAACATATTGTGCTTATAAATTTTTCGTACCTTTTCATTTTGTGATGTTCCGGGTTATATCACTGTGTTCTGTTAAGTGCATACAAACGTTTTGGAGGAGCATATTGCCTCCATTTTCATAGTATCTATAGTGGTGAAGGGCCCCGCAGCAGACGCTACGGACGCACCGCAGCTTTGAGGCTTCTTGTGCAACCCTATGATGAAGATGACGATGATGATGATTATTTTTATCCATTTCCTAGTAATGGAGCACCGGTGGAATGAAATTGACAGCGGAAAACCGAAGTACTCGGGGAAAAACCTGTTCCAGTGCCACTTTGTCCACCACAAATCCCACATGGACTGACCGGGGATCGAACCCGGGCCTCCACGGTGGGAGGCCAGCGGCTAACCGCCTGAGCCATAGTACGGCCATGGTACCTATATACAGAACCTAGAGTGATATTCCGTGAAGGCGGAAGGGTTATATGCTTCCGAAGCGGTAGTAACTACCTGAAAGAGTATGGGGTGTCATAATTTAGAACAAAATAATATAAGCTGCAAAGCAGTATGACTCGTGATATGGCACTTCTGCTTTTTTTGGGGGAGTTTCTCTTTTCGAATATTTGCTGTGAGATCTACTGCCTTGATTGCAAATAAAGTCCGTACGCGGAAATTGTACGTACGTACTTTCACACTGAACGGTAAGAACCTGGCCCTCTAGCTTCAGTGTGTTAGGCATCCATGTAACCTCAAACTAAAAAGAAATAATTTCCTATATTCATAGCCGTCAGGAAAGAAGGCCGGGTGGATTGAGTTATCAGTACAATTATACATAATTACAGTAATAATAAACACAGTCTGACACACCACAGCATATATTTATTCTGCACACTACACCATTTTACTGCAAGATTGTGCCAATATACTACATGTTTCGGCTCGGTCGAGCCATCATCAGGTACATCTATAAGTGTTAGAAACACAGATCCTTAATCAAATAATATAAAAAGTAGTATTCTACGGAAGACCCCGGCATATGAATGCATGTTGGATCAATCACTGTATTAGCTTGGCGTTATGTTACTCCAGTGTTTTCTCTGAACGGTTTTACAGTCTAAAAAAACAGTGCATTAGTGAAGTTTTCACTAATTCTTTTATACTATTTGTATACTATTTTTATATTAACAAAAACACTAATCACCAACAAATGCACAAAGAGAGTTTTATCATCAGTCGTAACACACTCCTACATGTTTCGACCCTGCTCCGTCATCTTCAGGGAGAACTTTTTTGTTATCGTTACACTAAGGTTACACTTTATAGTTGAGTGAGAATGTGCTGTTGACTGCGTACCGCGTTGTTTTTGGAGGCGTGAACTCTCCGTGGTCCCGGCTTGCACTTCACGCATCCAAAAAAACAACGCAGTACACAGTCAACAGCACATTCTCACTCAACTATAAAGTGCAACCTTAGTGTAACGATAACAAAAAAGTTCTCCCTGAAGATGACCCAGCAGAGTCGAAACATGAAGGAGTGTGTTACGATTGATAATAAAACTCTCTTTGTGCATTTATTGGTGATTAGTGTTTTTGTATGATATAGTCCACTGTCATGGAACACATTAAATTTATTTTTTATATTATTTGATTAAGGATCTGTGTTTCTAACACTTATACATATACCTGATGATGGCTCGGCAGAGCCGAAACATGTAGTATATTGACACAACCTTGCAGTAAAATGGTGTAGTGTGCAGAATAAATATATACTGTGGTGTGTCAGACTGTGTTTATTGTTACTGTAATTGAGGTAACACACCGGGATGACCAATATTAATATGGCTATACATAAATACACTCTTGCCTTGTGAGTTCTTTCCGCCCTTACCTGATACTGGAGGTTCTCAGAGCGATTTTGCTGAAGCTTCAAACCTTCTTGGAAGTTACGGTGTGTTATCGTGAGAAGAAATGTTTTGTGTTAGACTGCTTGCCCGTAAAGAAAAATGAAATACGATGTTTTGAAACGTCGAGAAATATAACTCCAATGGCAGACCGTAATATTCCGGAATACGTGAATTATCACTCCTTAAGCTATTAAAGTACCTTTATCTCAGGCGTTATCACCTGCTATTTTCACGCAGTTTGTCACTTCTAAATGGCATTGAAGTTTTTACAGCTGTGAGAGTCTGTATCATGTTCCTGGCTATTACGACATCGTGTAGACTTGCATTTACCAACGTTTGAAACAAACCTGTTGCCCACAACATCTACCCGAAATATGTGATCAGCAGCGTTCTCGAGTACCTTGTGGCCACTGGCAAGATAACACGACGTCAGGACATAGAAAGCCCACAGTTATTTGTGTAGTATTTCCTTTCAGCCTGGAATTTCTGTAAATAATACTTAAAATTAAATTTTGTAGGCACAGAACTTTGTCAGTCTGTTCTGCATTTGAGGTTTCGACTGCACTGTTGAGGGTTCAGGTCCTCCGGGATGTGACGGTATGTTGATGCGTTAATTTTTTCTGACGTTTCGAAGGAACAATGGGTTCTCCACATTCCGCCTCTATTAATCCTGTAAAGACGAAGCGTATCTGTTTTATATAAGGACTCAGTGCGTATCGCGCTGTAAACACTCTCCACTTCGGTTATAAAAACCAGTCTCTTAATGTTTTATAAGGCAAAAGTTGCTGTTTGTTCTGAGATCCGTACAAAACACATAAACGCAATGTGGGCACCACGTAGAATGTTTTAATGTTAAACCTGGTGGTATGTAAAGTTACCGCTAGGCTTTAAAAGGTTAAAGAAATCAGTCGGTCAATGCAATTAATTCTGAGAGTCACATAAGCCTCATAGTACACTCTGTAACAAAATACAATCTTTTACCGTTATTTCAAATGGTGGGTCTGGCGACCAGTATATATATATACTGCTTTGGAGAGTTAGTAAAACCCTTAGTGTTTGTTAGTTTTTAGGCGCTTTCTCAAAATTTCGAAAAGCCATCGTTAGCTTCCATGTCTGTCTGTCCGTCCGTCTGCCCCCCCCCCCCCGCCCGACCGCACGCCCGCCTGCCCGCCCGCGTACATAGAACAAATCTGCTCCCAGTAGACGACTTTCATGAAATTTGATATTTGAGTCTCTTTCGAAAATCTGTCGAGAAAATTCAAGTTTCATTAAAATCTGACAACAGTAACGGATACTTTATATGAAGGTCTGTGTACATTTATGATGATGATTCTTCTTAAAATGAGAAATGTTTCGGAAAAAGTTGTATAAAAAATCAAAACACACATTTTATGTTCAGTAACTTTTTTTCCGGAAAATCGTGCCCTGTATGAAATAATGTGGTAAAAAGCTGTACAGCCGGGCAGGCCACAGATGACAGTATAATACGGCGCATGCGCTTTGCATGCTGGATAAATAAGGCTACAGACACACACTCAGAATATGTAATACTTATTGCTTTTCGACGGCAGATATGGTTACGCGAACGGGTATTAACGTTGCGTTTATACGTACATTGCCTTGTTGATTTCATCTGAGACTGTCTACAAACTAGCAGCAAAAAACGTCACAGCTGTGCTTTATGTTTGTCGATATTGATTGACGTATGCTGAGTCCTTTCGATGTTTCCTTTCAGTTTCAGCACAGCCGAATGTAGTTACAAAATCCTTTTAATGTTGGAGTTCATTTTAGCTGTGTGGAACTCTGAAAGGTTTTGTATTGATCAGTGTACATATTGATTCCATCATCCGAAGGTACAGTATACTCGGCTGCCAGACACCTGCCTGTATAGTGGCAGTATTCCAGAGATGTTGAAATGCTGCAGTGTTTCTGCATCTGCTGTGGGCATATAAATTGAAGCATCGTGATGCCTTCCTTTCCAAATCCGATGAAGACGTATTATATACCTCTGGTTGTCTAGCTCGTATGAAACAACGTGATGTAAGCAAGGGGAGGCACACGAAACCATCTGCTGTAGTTAATTAACCCTTTAAAGACGGAACATGTCTGTTTTATATAAGGACTCAGTGCGTACCGCGCTGTAAACACTCTCCACTTTGGTTACAAAAACCAATCTCTTAATGTTTTATAAGGCAAAAGTTGCTGTTTGTTCTGAGATCCGTACAAAACACATAAACGCAATGCGGGTACCACGTAGAATTTTTGTAATGTTAAACCTGGTCGTACGTAAAGTTACCGCTAGGCTTTAAAAGGTTAATTTTTGTACCATACACATGTTTATGAAGAGAGACAATTGGCTGTGAAAATAGAGTTGGTGAACAGCTGACACAATACTCATCCAAACGTTTGAAGGATTTTCTTTCAAAGGCAAGGTATGCGGAAACACTTTCACTTTGTGTTAGAATATTCTAGTTCGTAAATCGTAACTGGACTGCCGATTGAACAGATCTCTTGTGCATTACGCCTGAAGCTAATGGGGTTTTCACATGCACTGATGTAACTAAGCCTTTATTTTATCTTAGGTTTTATGCTATACTGATTACTAAATTACCCGTGAAATAAGATAGAATATCATTGTCAATGTATTAAGCCAACTACGAGTAAACGCACACAGCTATTCACATATAAATATTACATATGTGGATCCGACATGTTTCGACATTCAAAACACCATCCTCAGGGAGCACGTGATGCCAAGTTTAAAACCAATTGTCAGTTAACGAGCCACTGTTTTATGGTTCCACATTCGGTAGGCCGCGCTGGTGATACCATTATCACGTATATTATATTATATTATATTATATTATATTATATTATATATATGTATTTTTAACACTTTTTAACTGCGAAGCGAAGGCGTTCACCTCCGCATACTTTTCCATGTATGTTATTGTGATTCTACCTGATGGCTGATACAAATGCCAAAGCATGTTGTAGAAAAAAAATGGATGCATAGTGTTTTAAGTTGTTGTGTTCATTCTGATAATAACAACATATGTGGATTAACAAGCAAAAAGTGACTGCGATACCAAAACGATGTTTCTGTGTTTGAAAAATGTCTGCATAATGCTTAATATATTTACGGGCGAATTAATTAGCGGAGTTTCAATTTTCCAATCATTGTTTTGTTTTACATTCCCGATTGTATGTGTATAGCTGCGTTATTTATTGATTGTATGGACTCGTGTACTCAGTCTTTTGATTTTGTTTATTTATTGATTTGTCGAGTGTTTAAATTCTTGTGGTCTTACTTTATTGCAAAAGTGAAATAAAGTAAGTTTGTTACCTTAATAAACCCTTTTACACAGTGTTTGCACTAGCGGTGCTTTTTATATGCTCCTGACAGCTAATTATTATGGCGTTGTGAAACTGCAGTGCCTGATAAAAATTAACTGCAAAGTCACTGAACGTGAATAACCGACGATATAAAATTTATGCGCAATAAAACATGTTGGTTTCTCTACAGAATTCTCTATTATTAAGCGTTTAAAGGCTTAAGACTAACCTGAATCATACTTAAAGCTCCAGTGCGTACCGCGCAGGAAACACTCCCTCTCGTTTATAAAAATCAATCAGTTAATGCTGTACAGGGAAATAATCGCCGTTTGTTCTGAGATCCATACAAAACACAGAAATACACTGTGTGGGCACGACGTAGAATTTTTTTGAAAGTTGACCCTAATGCTGCCATAGTAGTGGCTAGGTCTTAAAGGGTTCAACGAAAGTCATTTCACTCGTGAACAATTTGACCGTCAACAGATGCTTTGAAGTTTATGGATAATGTATGTAAGTAGTAGTGGAAGGCCCGTTGAGAATTTAAGGGGAGAGAGCTTGGTAGACATACGTCTGGGCCTGTCCTTGCCTACGAAGAACGCTGCTCTTCTGCTTATTACTATTAGATTTAAATTACCATTTTAAATGGAACAGCGGGCTCCTCATCTACGGGTACAAATGGACGAAAGGCTCCCCAGCTATCGTAATAAGTGGATCAGTGGGTGAATTTTTCTCCCGCTCCTGGGATAGGTCTCAACTGCCAGTTCAGGTGAAACTGTAAACGAAGTACGTTCGCGCTTGGGGTTGGAGTTGAATTCCTGTCACGGGCTCATCATCTAACATTACAAATGGATCAGGTGCTCCCCGACTGTGAGCGGCAAGTGGCCCAGGGACTCCTCAATTATCAAGTGGCCTGGGGACTCCTCAATTATCAAGTGGCCTAGGGACTCCTTAATTATCATGAGCAAGTGGCCCAAGGGCTCCTCAAT
>BLKM01004221.1:0-28694 GCA_013340265.1 Coptotermes formosanus
TATGTGTTTATGTATGTATTATGTATGTATGTATTACGTATGTGTTTGTGTATGTATTATGTAGGTATGTATAGCAGGTAAAGGAATTTGAGACACTCAGAAGAGGACAACAGTACGTTTATATTGAATGCTATAGCTGAATCACGAGGCGCAAATTCATTGACGCAGAACGCACAATCGTGAAGGTCAGTGGGAAGAGAGACGTAACTGCATGCAACTCGGATATTTGCCTAAAAGGAAGTCACTCAAAATCATCACATTATCATTATCACATTATCAAAACTACTGGTGTACTGACTCAATTATAAATTCGTATTTTAAGAAAGCACAGGTTTGTTCCTACGTCTTATAACACTCTACACACAAAATATTATGAACCAAAAACAGAATTTGTGGTTTAAATCAGTAATTCTATTATTCGAAATAGCTCAGTCACTGTATTGTATTAGCAATGGGCTAGACAACCGAGTAGTAGTTCGAATCCTGGCAGGTGCACGACAATTCTCCCCACGCTGTCCAGACAGGCTGTGGGGAACACTTAGCCGCTCATTCAATGCGTACGGGAGTTAAAAGCAGCCGGGGCGTGTAGCTGACCGTTCACCACATTCCGGTTCCGAGAGACTGGATGGAGAAAGCTATAAACTCCTTTCTGCCTGTAGCCTACAGTCACTGGCTGTACAGTGACAAGTGTTCTTTCACTCTATCAGCTACGCCGCACACAGCAACTGAGGTGCACACGTTCAGCACGCCAATACTCTGCCTCTTCCAGAGTTGTTCAGTTCGATGAACATATGTCACTCTTTGTCTAAAGAGAGCCAGTGCGCTTTGTGGATTATTTCCTAGCATTTCTCAAGCCATAACAGTAAAGGGCAAGATGTCTGTGGTTGGGACACAAGGGAAAGGAAATTGGGGTGGATCAGGAGGGGGGATGATGAAAGCAGTTATGAAATTTTAGCTAAGGCCATGCAAGATACAGAAGAAAACTGAGCTCTGGGAACAGAAGTGTTCATTGCGTGAAATTTACGACTCAAATCTTTGAGAAACCTTAGGACAAACCAAAGATGTTTATATAATATGACGCGTGCTAAAAAGGACACTTTCTGAAATCCTCAGAAGCCCGTAGATTTCAACTTCGATTCCTTCGTGTATCATTGCAGATAATGGATGCGTGAACGGACGAGTGTTGAAGTAACTGACAGGAAAGTTGAGTGAAGATGAAAGGTAAATTTGCCCCTGTGCATGAAGGCATATGTGGGCGTAGTGGTATATCTCCACGTATTCTTAAATTTGTTTAGTAAATGGAGATAAGCAGCCATTCTACCCTAGGGAAGAGAGCAGCCGATACCCACTGAA
Organism: Coptotermes formosanus; assembly: GCA_013340265.1. Taxonomy (NCBI): domain Eukaryota; kingdom Metazoa; phylum Arthropoda; class Insecta; order Blattodea; family Rhinotermitidae; genus Coptotermes; species Coptotermes formosanus. Next base: position 1,354 of record BLKM01004221.1, read on the forward strand.
TAGGGAAGTGGGTGAACCCCAAGGCCGGTCCCTCTCGGGCATAAAACCACGAGCCTTCGATCTCGCATCCCCCAGCTTAATCACTGTACCGACTGCACTGTGTCAGTGAGTTGAACTGTTAATTGTGTTGATCAGTGAATGGGTGAATAATTCTTTAAAACTAACGAGTGAATGGTCAAATGACTCAGTGGGTCAGTGGATGAGTGGGCGAGGTAGTGATCTAAAAAGTGTGTGAAGGGAACTGGCCGAGGGTTGGGGGAGTAGTGGTCAGTAAATATGACAATGAATGAGTGGTCAGGTTACTGAGTGTGTGGGTGAAGGCGAAACTGCGTAAATCAGTGAGAGATAATAACTTGGAGAGATTAATTGAACAGACGAGGAGGATCGGTTGTGAGTGGGTGAATGGGAGGATCAGTAAGTGGGCATAACCACGGAATCAAATATAAATACATACTTTTCAATATATATTATTTATGCTATACTAGAATGTGAGAAACAAGAAGTGCCTTTCCAGCGCCTCTATGCCATAAAGGTAATTGTTGTGCGTTAAGACTGCGACTGTTGGGATTTTAGTGTGATTAAATTTGTTGTGCTTAAATATGAAAGAATTTAAAGAAAAAGTATAAACTTGAAGGAAATAGACGGTGACTGAAGTGAAGAAACCATTCTGATTTTTAGTGGAAACAAGTAAATACCTGCTTTAAGTACATTAGCTGAAATTTTTTGCGAAAATACATTTTCAAAGCAAAGTATATAAAATTAAAGCATAATAGGGAGGGTATGGTTGTCTACATTTTGCAAGTTTCAGTTCCAAAATTAGTAAACGGATTGCTATTAACTGTAGTACTGAGTGTAAAAAAAATGAAAATTGAGTGATAAAGTCCACTTTGAAATAAAATATTCACAAAATATATCTCGAATCAAATAAGTGTATCATCCAGTGATAAATGACAACTAATACGTACTATAGTTATTAACCTTTTAAAGCCTAGCGGTAACTTTACGTACCACCAGGTTTAACATTAAAAAATTCTACGTGGTGCCCACATTGCGTTTATGTGTTTTGTACGGATCTCAGAACAAACAGCAACTTTTGCCCTAGAAAACATTAAGAGACTGGTTTTTATAACCGAAGTGGAGTGTGTTTACAGCGCGGTACGCACTGCGTCCTTATATAAAACAGACACGCTTCGTCTTTAAAGGGTTAAGACATGTATGTGTGTATTGTGACGTGACTGGTGAACAAAATGAAAGGAACTAATTTGTATCTGCAGTGTGATTAGTTTCCCAATAACAGATTTGAAAATGCAATTAGGTCTAACCACAGGGAAATAAGGTGAGATACATGTGATTTCTTTACAGTTCATTTTCCGCTTATTTATAAAATATTTTGGAGTCGCTATGATAAACAATCAGTGGGATTAATTCCTTGCATTCCCCTCTTAATTCATATTCGTATCCAGCGTGAGTGGCCGATCCCAGTAGCTGCGCGGTCTAAGGCGTCGTTCTGCGGCCTTTCGCTTGCCGTTATTGTGGGTTCGAATCCCACCGGAGACATGCAAGTCTTTCGCATATGAATGTTGTGTGTTGTCAGGTGGAGGTCTCTGCTTCGGGCTGATCACTCGTCCAGAGGAGTCCTACCGACTGTGGTGTGTCTGAGTGTGATCGTGAAGCCTCAAAAATGAGAAGGCCCTGGCCCACTAGGGGGCTGTTGCGCCATGGGGGATAACAAGAAACAATACAGAGTGCGCCAGAAATCCCTGTTCACTTGTCAGATATAGGATAGAGGTTACAGTGGGCGTCACAGTGAAAGAATGTACAGTACTATTTCGAGAGTGCGGAGTTGGACGGGGTACGGACCACGTGACAGAGGCCACGAATGCCACGTATGGGACTTCACCACATCCAGCAGAGTGCAGAACCCTTGACGCACAAGTGCACTGGAACTTTTCGCCCACCCTGTATAATATTGCGGGACCACGTAACTTGTGTCAACGTTAACTGAACAAGCATTGAGTCCAGCCCAGAAAGCTTACGACACACTCGCTAGATTGTTGAGTGACAATAAAAATATCTTCCAACCTCAACCAGACTGCTGATCATAGGAGTCCGATCTGCCTGTCATTATTAACTCTAAATATGCAAAATCTGAGGCGTGGTCACGTGTACAAAACCTGACAATTTTTTTATCTGTCTACCTTCCGGCCTTACAGCATTAATGCCCCTGAATCCATCACAGAAACTCTCTAGAATTTAACACTTAAAGGATTTCAATAGGAATTTACGTCTTTAAATTGGAAAGATTTCAGACAGCAGCAAGAAGCCTTGCCTTTAAAATCAGAAGTAAACTGGTTACTTGTCTCTCGTAATACGGCCTTTCTATTATGAGATTCGGTATTTTTCTTGTCAAGAAAGTAACAGGGGTTTTGATAAAAATCGTGATTTCTTGTCAGTGAAATGTAAGAAATAATATTAATAACATACTGAGCGATAATGTGCATGTTATTCAGCCGCTCAGCATAAAGTTCAAGTGCTCGTTTATCTGAACAGGATAATGGACCTTAGGGTTGTATAGAAGTGAGTAACTTATATACCAGTTAAGCAACTATTGTCTTCAGAAGAAAGGACCTGTATGATCGAAGTTGTTCTTCTAAGAGAACTCCAAAAATCCCTAACAGAGACAAGACTATTAACCCTTTAAAGAGGAAGCGTATCTGTTTTATATAAGGAATCAGTGCGTACCGCGCTGTAAACACTCTCCACTTCGGTTATAAAAACCAGTCTCTTAATGTTTTATAAGGCAAAAGTTGCTGTTTGTTCTGAGATCCGTACAAAACACATAAACGCAATGTGGACACCACGTAGAATTTTTTTTAATGTTAAACCTGGTGGTATGTAAAGTTACCACTAGGCTTTAAAAGGTTAACACACACATCACACGTTTTACGCCTATTATTTTATGAAATTTTAAGGTAAAATTTTCACCTGTAGGGGATACTGTAACGCAGCAATTATTTAATAAAAGAAATGTGGATCAAAATGATCCGATTAGCATAATTCAGCTAGCTGTTGTCGCCATGGCTATTGACGTCACATCACTTTCAGCATCGACAGCAACAAGCAAGGAAATAGTCGTCCATATCTATCCCCTTAGGAGTAAGAGACAATCGAACTCTTTAATATAGATTTATATATGTTTCTTCTCCATAATTTTAATTTGCAATATACTTAAATAAATTTATCTAGTGAAATTCAATTACACCAGTTCTGCTTCCTGCTTCCTGTTTAAAAAAAATACTTCTAAAATACTTACAGGTTTTCTTCAAAGCTGCTCAATAATTAAATAAAGAACAAGATGCAGATATTATTAAACTAGATTGTAGTGGAGTATAATAAACGTGTTTACATCAATTTACTTGAAGAGATAGGAACCTTCAAGATATTTGGCTTTATGGGAGAAACGAACTGTCGTTTATTAGAATTAAGCTCGGACCGTTTAACCTTTTTGTGACAAAGGGCTACAACCTTTACTGTGCGCTGGTTCGCGGAACGCACTTTTACGGATCACAATAAGTGGTATGGGCCTAGCTAACCGCCTAAATTAGTGTGTAATTTCTATCATATTTACATAATTTAGCAGGAGAGGTACATATAGAGTTTTGGTGGGGAGACGAGGAAAAAATACAACTTGGAAAACTTCAGTGTATATGGATGGATAATATTAAAATAGATCTTCAAGAAGTGGGGTGGGAAAGGACTGGATATACGTGGCTCAGGATAGGGACAGGTGGTGGGCTCTTGTGAATGCGGTAATGAACCTTGGGGTTCCATAAAATGTGGGGAATTTCTTGACTAGCTGATGACTTGTTAGATTCTCAAGAAGGACTTTGGCCCACGGAGTTAGTGGGTTAGTTAGATAGACAGTCAGTCAGTCAGTCAGTCAGTTGTACACAGTTTAGAAACGTGGCCATGGGCCACATGATACAACTTGGCGTGTCGCGGGTCGGACACCCACGATCTAAACCATTCAAGGCACGGTTTACGTCGTAGCCGACCTAAAAAGTTCACATAGGAGGAGAAATCGGCAGTGACAAAATTAAGAAGAAATAAAAATAAAGACCCCATAGGTACTGCAGATAATGGCTGGTCTGCTTAAGAGGACATCGTTTCGGGTTCAGTTCGCCATTGGGTAATCATGTTATGATAATTTAAGTACTGTGTAATTAGTGTAGGGCCGAGTTAAATAACGTTCTTACCTTAGGGCTGATTTCACCATCATGTGATTATGCTGGTACTGATTTCGACATGACGCAGTCACATCAGGTTTCAGTTTTACGTTAAGCAATTATGTCATGCCTGAATTCAAAACTACGACTAGATAACTAAGTCAGTAGTAAGTTCGACTTTAGGCAATTATATTACAGGACTGTGAAAAATATGAGGCAATTATGCAGCAATCTAACGAGGATCCCAGTAGCCGCGCGGTCTAAGGTGTGGATCTGCTGCCGATCGCTTGCTGGGATTGCGGGTTCGATTCCCACGAGGGGTATAAATGTCTTTCTCTTGCGAGTGTCGTGTGTTTTCAGGTAGGTGTCTCTGCGTTAGGCTGACCACTCGTCCAGAGGAGTCCTATCGAGTGTGGTGTGTCTGAGTGTGATCGTGAAGCCTCGACAAGGAGGAAGCCTAGCCCCACTAGGGTCTATTGCGCCATGGGGGGGGGGTGAGGGGGGTAACGCGGAAATTAGTCCATAAAATTTCAGGTTCAAACACAATAAACAATACATCTTTTATATGTCAAAACCTGTCTCCCAGTTTCGTAATGATATCTTGAATGCACGTGTCTCTCCACTTTGTTCATCACAGGAACATACACTGCGTAAGACAGAGCCCAGTCCATAAACGCATTTCACGTCATCTCAGAAGCATCTGGCACTCTTAAGTTTACGACGAAACCAAAGCAAGTAACACTGCAATTATGATCTGTTACACATCCCTTCCGGCTTCCCGTTAACCGCGCAATCCTGCATGATATGCTACAAACTTCAGAGTTCCTAGGGGAGTGTTTTACTTATATCGGACACGCGGTTATTTCTTTATCCAAGACATCACCTTTCCTCATACTGGTATAATCATATAAGCCCTTTGCCCGTGTTCTTCTTGCTCGTTATATTTGCATATTTTGTAATAAGTATAAAGAACACTGAAGTTGGAATGGGACAGCAGAGTGCTACTGCCTACCTAGGGGATTGCTTTATTTTCTAACGTAAAAGACAAGGAGGAGAGAACAATGAAAACAGAATGAATGCGGCACATGGAAGTGAAGACAGCAATAACGTGGTTTGTAATATGTGGTTCGAAAGTTGCAATACACAATGCATATGTCTAAGAGCTATAAAACAAAGAAAATATCGGGTGCGGATAGTACGCAATTCCTAGTGGCGTACGCGTGTCTTTATTTATGCATTATAATTTCCCTCAAGAACGCCCCGCCTTCACGCTGTATGACTTGGGATCCAGTAAAGACAATCTGAACCCGCAGTAAAGTTTAGGTAATATTGAAGGGGACGAAGAACAGGGGGTGAAGATGGAAATTTCCTGTTATTTAATCCAGTACAGTCGAATACAAAACTCCTATTTTGGCACGGGACAAATCAACAATTATTGAGACAGATTAAATTTGTAAATGTGCACTGTATAAACGCATGGAGAAGTGGAGGTATAGCTCAACTAATTCTTTGCCTGAGCACTAAATGAAGGTCAGTGTTTAGCGTCGCTTCCAAGTCGCTTTTTCCTGGTATTGAAGAGGAGGATAGTGGCCTGGAGAAACAGAAGTCTCTTATACGTTCCAGGAATAGAGGAGCGTGAGAAAAACTGTTTGGTTGTCAAGTTTCATAGGCATAAAACCGTGGAAGAAAATTTCATTTGGGCACAGGACAGAATAATATTAAAACGTTGGACTGCTTAATCCTTAAAGATCAGACCGATAGGTTGTCCCGAAACGTCGGTACGGAATTATCATTATACGCTGCGTAATATCCCAAAAGTTTGCAGATCTCATTGACGTCGCGACGGAAGCCTGAAATCATACATTAATGACATTTTCTTTTATAGCAAACTTTCGCGAACTGCGCCAGTGACGAGCGCGAACCGCACTGTGGTCACCCTTGCCATAAAGCATCCACCCATACTAGAGACAGCCCGAATACTGGGAACGTGATTCCAAATTCCCGTTGAGGTCAGTTTTCTTTGTTGTGATGCGTCTAATTAGAGGTTACCGTCGAGGGAGTCTAGAAAATATCTAATGGTTTCCGTGTTTCGGAATTAATTCTGCTTCAGAACGAGACACAATGTCCAAAATTCGTAACATCCGCCAAATAAGAACAATCTAATATCCGCGCAGTAAATGTACTCAACTTTATGACGAAGATGAATAGTGAGTTTCCTCCACCTGCAGAAGCTAACGTTTAATATGCCTCCCTAACGCCCACACTATTGCAGCTGTATGTACTAGGCTCATTATTATCATCCTGTCTACATATAAATAATTTACACCATTAATCCAAGTGTCAAGCTAAGAATTAATTAAACAACACATTTCTGATATCAAAGCTTGTTTAGAGCACAGTGTTTTAATTTAGGTACCTGCTGGGGCTAAAACACAGGGGCTACTCAGCAGTAGCCAGCATGTATGTTAACTCCTTAGATCGGTGATACCGTGTTTAGTTATGACCGCGTAGCCCAGGGCTTGTACACTTCCGTACATGTAAAAAAGTTCACACCGTCTTCGCGGTGCGCGTATTTTGTAATTAAATTAATCTTTTAAAGCCTAGCGGTAACTTTACATACCACCAGGTTTAACATTAAAAAATTCTACGTGGTGCCCACATTGCGTTTATGTGTTTTGTACGGATCTCAGAACAAACAGCAACTTTTACCTTATAAAACATTAAGAGACTGGTTTTTATAACCGAAGTGGAGAGTGTTTACAGCGCGGTACGAACTGAGTCCTTATATAAAACAGACACGCTTCGTCTTTAAAGGGTTAATATAATTAGACTTGCGTAAGGTGTTTGTGGATTACGGAATAAAGGGGTCTTTCCTGATGAGTCGTCCTAAGGTCAATACCTTACCAGAACGGTGCATATCCTAGAAATCAGTTAGTTTGTTATAATGGTAGAAGAGATCTTTTAGTTAACAAACCCAAGAGAAATAAATTCTGTGCTTGCCTGAGACAAAATAGTTACAGAATTCCAACCACGTCAGTAAAATCACTATCAGAATCATTATCGACTTTTGGGCGCATTCGCAAATTTGGGAAAAGTGGCTATCAGTTTCGTCATGTCTGTCCGTCTGTCTGTCCGCATGAAACAACTCGGCTCCTACTGAACGGATTACCACGAAGTTTGATATTTGAGTATTTTTTCGAAAATATGCCCAGAAAGTTCAAGTTTCATTAAAATCCGACAAGAATAACGGGTACTTCTCATGAAGACCTATAGACATTTATAAAGATATCTCGCTGACTTCTTCCTACAACGAGAAATGTTTTAGACAAAAGTTGTAGAGAAAATCGAAGCACACATTTTATTTTCAGTAACAGTTTTTAGAAAATAGTGCCGTTTATGAGATAATGTGGAAACAAATGGTACATCCGGACAGGCCACACATGACAATAGACGAGGGCGCATGCGCTTTGCATGCTGGTTAACTAGGGCTATCAAACACACACTCAGAATGTGTAATACTTATTACTTTTCCACGGCAACTATGGTTACGCGAACGCGTCTCAATGTTACGTTATACGTAAATTTCCTGTCTTTTTCAAATATCATAAAAGGAGCGGTAAGGTATTGTCCCTTCTCTGATGGCAGAGAAGGGACCAGAAGAGTCACCGTCAGCAAAACTTAGTCATCATAGGAAACGATTTAATGTTGTTTTAATGCGTCATCCATATCCTCCATCTTGCGTGGTATTGTCATCTGAAGACAGTAGGTGTCAAGGGTATTGGCATTTGAAGACAGAAGGTGCCCATGGCATTACCATTTGAAGGCATTAGGTGTCAAGGGTATTGCCATTTGAAGACAGAAGGTGCCAACGGCATTACAATTTGAAGACAGTAGGTGTCAACGGTGTTGCCATTTGAAGACAGTAGGTGTCAACGGCATTTCGATTAGAAGACAGTAGGTGCCGACGGTTTTGCCATTTGAGGACAGTGTCGTCATCCCCATAGGTGCTTGCTGAGTATTGGACTTACAATGTTGGAAAGCATGACCACATATTTCTAAATGGTATGTCAGTCTGCCTATTTGCCATGAATGAAAGACACGATGTTAGCAAGGCAGGTTTGTCAGAAAGAAAATCCTGTCATAAACAGATGCATATAAAAAACTGGTCAGGATAGAAAAGATTCGTTGCCTCGAGTGAACTTGTCAGGAACACTTTTACAGTCACGTTTCGCTTGTAACCGTAATTGGTGGTTTTAATTTGTTAGATAAGAGTCGTAGTTACGAGGGTAATACAAGTTCATACTCACAGATGATTGTCTCAACGACATCGACCTGAACATATGAATGTTAACGGCTGAATATCGAATTCCTAAAGTATCTATAAGATTGCACCATTTAAGCAACAGTTACTTAAAAAATATGATGACCCTGACTTCAAAACAGAGCAAGGTAATAACTATAATTTTACGAAATAATAATATCTTGTACAGATTTAGTGACCGTTTCGACCGCCAGAATACTCTGATGCAGGGGTGTACAAATCTCGGGCGGGAGGGCCCTCCGGGCGACTAAATATTCTATGGTGGCCCCCAGTACTTGTGGGTCCTCAGAATCTAATTTGCTTTATATCGCCTTTCCGTCGACCAGAGTTTTGAGGTGCATCCTGAATTTTTTGGAACATTTTTGACCCCTGCTCTAATGGCAAATTTGTGCCCAGTTAGATGATTGCCTGTACGTAAGCACTCCTATTCATTGGTTAAGATATCCAGCGTACAGAAAGGCGTTGCAATTGGCCAAATATGGTTCTAGAGGTACACATGAGACACGTAAAATATTTACAGCTTGAAGAGTTTAATTCAGAATCCCCAGTAATGCAGATGGCTGAATCCGTGAATGCTGAGAGTTAACAAATGGTACTAATTTTCCATATAGTATTAAACTCACTGTTAAAACGAACATTGTCTAGAACTAGTGTCTGAGACCCCTGACGTCCTAGATATTCAACATGAGTACAGACAGATGGCAGTATGAACTACTGCCGTACTGCAAAACGTTTACAGTAGTATGCAGAATGATATCGTGATGTCATCTGAGATGTCAGAATGTAATACAGGGATTACTTTTTTATCACACCCCTGAGCATTACAACTGACACAGATATGGTATTGCATACAAAGCCTATAAAAACTGGAAAATTATATTCCTGGTTTAACCTACAAGGGATAAAATTACTTTACATTATATTCCCTTATATTCAACATTATGAAATAAAATTTGTAGCTGTTAATAAGGACATTCTGTGTTCCGATTTTAAAATGTCGATGACATTCAATTTGAACTTAACAAGCAATTGAAATTAATATAAAAGATATGTACCAAACATATTCCTAATTAACCCTTTAAAGACGAAGCGTATCTGTTTTATATAAGGACTCAGTGCGTACCGCGCTGTAAACACTCTCCACTTCGGTTATAAAAACCAGTCTATTAATGTTTTATAAGGCAAAAGTTGCTGTTTGTTCTGAGATCCGTACAAAACACATAAACCACCACGTAGAATTTTTTAATGTTACTCCTGATGGTACGTAAAGTTACCGCTAGGCTTTAAAAGGTTAAATATTTCTTTTTCATGGCCGTGCATCCCTAGTGGGCGTAGGAGTCCTGTATGATGTTTCTGGATCACACTCAGACACACCACATTCTGTAGGAATCCTCTGGATGAGGGATCGGCGCTTTCGCAGAGACCTCTACTTGTACAACACACAACATTCATAAGTGACAGATACCCATGCCCCTAGCGGGATTCGAACCCGCAATCCCAACAAGCGAGGGGTCGTAGACCCACGCCTGAGACCGCGCAGTTACGGGGATCGGCAAGTAAATATTCCATTCCAAAATACATAGTGTAATCTAAAGCTGTTAATTAAATTTTGAGACATGTAAGTAGGGAACGATTAACTTAACATGCTGAATAGCTTAATAAAGAACACGTATTTCAAATATTGATGCAAGAAATAATCACCCTTTGGCATTGGGCACGACATGAGGGCCTGTTTATGTCGAGAGATTCCAACATATTTTGAAATAACTAATATAAAGGAATATTAATAAAATGTCTTTGAGTTTTAATTGTACTACTCCATACACGATAAACTTACGTAACAGACGAAGATCCATGGACCATACGCAGAGCAACGAAATTTCAATACTTTATAATCAAATTTTGTCAATCCCTGTATTGTAAATTTAAGTAATGGTCACGGGTCTTATTCGTGCAAACAACAATGAAATGACTTGCATTTAAATTTGCTCACTCTGTATGTGGTTAATGATGTAATGGTCGAGATTTGATACACCTTATGCATAACAAACAATTTTAAGACTCTTTTGGGTTTTAACTGGGTCACCCTGTACATTATATACTCATGTAATGCGTAGAAACTGTCTTCTAAAAGACATGATCGAAGAAATGTTAAAGGGACGGATAGAAACGACGGAAAGACGAGGAAGAAGAAGTAAGCAACTACTGGATAATCTTAAGGAAAAGAGAAGATACTGGATATTGAAAGAAGAAGCACTAGATCGCACTGTGTGAAGAACTCGCGTTGAAAGAGGTAACAGACCTGTCGTAAGACAGACTACAGAATGAATGAACGGGTCTAATGAAGGAAATTTCTCAGGCCCTATGCAAAGCGGTGAACTTGCAAACACCAAACATCGTCTTAGTGAACTGTACATTTGAACACATTTATGATTCAGACTGTACAGTTAAGCCTAAGTGAACGCCCTAAGCGAAGGACAAAACCAAGCAACAACCAAGTAAGAGCAACATCATTCTATTCATGTTGTGATGTGGGCTGCCTAGGATCCAGGGTCTGGGAAATGAGAGAGAGAGAGAGATTGCGTAAGGGGTTGCAGTAGTTTGGGAAAGATGGGGGTGGATGGATGCTGGGGGATGAAGGAGGTGCTCCTTGAAAACCAAACAACCAGAGGGCATAACGTGCTGCGATCTCAAGTTGGGGGGGGGGGTGGAGTGGGAGAAGAGGACTGTTACCCCACCTCTCCCATTTCCGTCTTGCCTCGATCTCTAAACACTACAAGATTAATTTCTTTACGACTCAATAATTGAATTAATGCAGGAAGGCGAGGTTGTTGGGCGCTATGTTGCTTTCGTGGTTTTGGGAGGAACCAAAGACTCTCGTAGCATTAACAGCTCTGCACTGCCTTCTCACCTCCTTTAATATAACAGTGGCTTAAGTCACCACTCAGCCACACGATTTCCGAAATTCAAAATTTATATTTTATAAATATTTAATTTTCTTAAAATCATGGCATATCCAAGCTTAGGAATAACAGAAGAGCTAGAACTGAAGAAATGAAGAGTCCCCTTTAAACACTGATGCTCACCTGAAATATATATAACTTCTCTCCTTACTTCATAGAAAACATAGTCCGCATCTATTCTAAATATTAAAAGCTAACGCTCTATAGGTATATATAATTAAGATGTGATAAAATCACTGCTCAGAAGGGGGCGGTTTTAAATTTATAAAGGCAAAGGTAAAGGTGTCCTTGTAATTCTTCATGCAGGCAGAGAGGGAAAATAGAATTAGGCCTGCAGCACTTCTCATTCCTAACCTCTTTGCTAAACGGGGGTGTGTGATCAAATCCACTTCCCGGCCGATTAACTCCCTGGGAAGAGCCCCGGTACAGGAGGCTGATTGGGCCCTAGGGCTGGTCTGGGTGGTTTTGGAGAACAGAAAATCTCTCGACTTCGGCGGGGTTTTGAACCCTACACCGTCGAACCTGTAACGAATGTCTATACCGACTAGGCTAATCTGACACCTGGTTTTAAATTTATACTAACCTTAAATGCATTCACGACCGTACGGTGCATACTGGCCGGCAGCGTACAAATAAAGGACCGTACAGTGCACAGAGGCCAGTATTTAAGGGTTACACAATAGTAACTATTTTTTTTAGACTACTGTTACGCGGACCTGGTGCGACCCATGCCTGCCCCTTGTTCACCCCACCTGAAGCCGTCTTCACAGGAATCGTGACCCGCTCTGAGTTGCACATTGCTGTTCCTCCGATTTGAAATTAGAATAAGACAAAAAAGAACACATTTCACAGTACAGTACATGAATCTTGCTGATTTGTTCTTTTATTACTCTGTATAAACTGCGCGTAATCGGCAACATGTGTGCATTCCTTTAGTAACGCTATCTGGAGGCTAGAGGAGGCAACACAACATGCATTGACAGACTGCTGTTCGAAATTTCACATAAATTTTACCATCTGTATCAGAAAATTGTCACAGAATAAAAACTTCCCCGAGTGGATGCGTGGAACCTGGGGCCAAAATAAGATGAATCCTTTTCTTCCTTTGCATTTTGCTTAACCATTTGAAGACTAAGGAAACTTTCTATCCAGTGTTCTCCGATTTTCGACAAAGCCTTGCCGATTGATCCTTGAAGACCGGACCGATAGGTTGTCCCAAAAGTCGGTAACCAACTACCAATCAACGCTTCATAACATCCCAGAACAGCCAAAATCTCTTTTCCATTCTTTACAATTTATCGTCTTCCTCTCTTTTACCGTTTTCTTCCACTACTCCTGACTTTAATTCCACTTCTCTTCTCAGCCTCTTTTCTTTCGCCTTCTTCCTCTTCTACTATTTATGTTCTATCTACTTCTACATCTCCCACTTCATCTATTCCACACACTGATCTCAGACTTGTCTTACAGCCGCTTACCCTTCTGCGGACTTGTATGGGACATGATGAAAATTTGAGTTTTGTAACAGAGAAACTCTCTCATCTGAACATCTGTGTGATAGGATAAGCGAAGAGCAACAGCTATTTGAACAGAGCAATCATATATTCAGTAGAGATCGCTATTGTCATGTGGGAAGCAGCGACGTACTTATGGTATATAGTGTGCTGTTTATCTAGGGTAATACGGAAGGGATGATAAGGGCAGAAATGTCGGAAAGTTACAGAGCTGTAATCTCGACTACAAAGTCGGCCCAGCCATTGAATATGAACTCCAGCACACGTTATATTTGTTATGCCATTAAGACATAATGGGGGAAACGAAATGAAAAATGTTGTTATGGGTCGGGGGGGAGGGGCAATGTTCAGTCTGTATTGTGCCTATAGGATAGTCGTGTCTTATCTATATGTTTTTAAATAAAACTTGAATATATTAACGTATCAATCTACAGTGTGTTCAGTAATGAAAACAGGCGACTTGCAGCACACGAAAGGCTGCACACAGTGTGTTTATATATTCCGTAATATTCTCACAATAAACAACCGTTATTCATTACACTATAAAAACAGTGTTCTCTGTGGGGTAAGAAATAAATATATGTAAATATATATTGTAGAGTACTTTGAATATTCAGAGGGTTAAGGCTTTATTGCTTGATTCAAAATGATATTTCTCTTCTAGTGTGGACCTTGCTCACCCCACTTCCCGTCCCTTTCACCGGTAACGTACTAAGAAACATGGGAGAAACCCTCTTTGTATTCCTTCCTGTAGATTTATTCCACTTTGTAAGCAATTTTTAATACCTTCAAATTTACTTACAATATTCAGGCACTTTTTTTGCGTCAGATTCTTCTTTTCAGTGGTCTACTTTTATAAACACCACTAGTGGTCTCCTTTCACATTCGTCCTACCTCTGCTTTAGAGTACACCTTTCCGTTTAATGTACAAATTTCATCAACACAGATGTTACTATTAATCTGAAGCTATATAAAATAATTTCTTAATAATTAAAAATGGCGTGGTAAAACACCCCTTAAATTTAAAGTTTATTTTGTTGTATCTTTCTAAATTTAGATGAACATATTTTTAAATTATGAAAATGTTTCCTATGTTAATACATAGATATTATTTCATTTTAAAATGAACAAATATTTTCACCCAAAAAAGTTGGATACACGATTATACTTGTAAATAAAACCTTGACAGCTACTAGTTAATTGTCATCATCGAACCACAAAAACACGCCACCATAATGCTCGTCTGTTTTTTTTTTTCGCTACAAAAATGTAAGAGTTGATTAAAGCTATTCAAAATGTTGTCACTCAACGATCAGTACATATTTTCCAATTCTGACACAATACTTGGACAAGAAGAAAGGCCACTTTCACATGTGACATGCAAATATTTACGGTTTGCTATTATGTTAATAGCCGCAGAGGAGAGAAAGTCATACAACTCATTTAGAATTCAAAGACCGTTGTAGTAATTTACGAAAGTCACCGGACTCGAGCATTTAAACAATTTGTTTTATATGCAAATATTTGAGGACATAATTTCTACCATGTTATTATCTTAAGGCAAATAGCTTGTTGTGAAGTACGTAAAATATGCAACACATACAAAGGCAAATTACAAAATAACATCACAGCTTCATTTAAGTGCATTTATCCTGTACATACTACCAATCACTCATATCACTCATCCTGTCTTTTAGACTACAACTCAAACGTGTTTTCGTACATCTGTGAATATAAATCTAATCACTTATTTCATTCAAATAATAGACACAAATTAACCGTAAAAATAAAGTACTAGACATTATGGTAAAGGTAAGGGCGTGTGTGTGCAGGCCATTAACCGTTTAAAGCCGAGCGGTAACTTTACGTACCACCAGGTTTAAGACTAAAAAATTCTACGTGGTGCCCACATTGCGTTTGTGTGTTTTGTACGGATCTCAGAACAAACAGCAACTTTTGCCTTATAAAACATTAAGAGACTGGTTTTTATAACCGAAGTGGAGAGTGTTTACAGCGCGGTACGCACTGAGTCCTTATATAAAACAGATACGCTTCGTCTTTAAAGGGTTAATGTGGTCGTGGTCTAAATTAATGTAATAGCTCTGAATTTGTTTGGCAGAATTTACGAAAACCTAAGTCAGTACGTGTTCATAGCAAGTGTCTACAGAAAATACGACACAAGATTTAACGGCAGAGTAAACGTGATTGGTTTAATCAATTATTGACAATAGAAGCAAAGAGAGTCTGCGGAATTTGGGAACTCTACCAAAAATACACGTGACAGCTGAAATAAAATTTATTCAATAAAGGGTATGAATGAAATTTAAAGTCGAGAAAGTAACAGAAAATTGCTATCTTTGAGGGGGGCTTTTTAGAATTGAATGTATGAATGACGCCGGACAAAAGACCTCTAATCAAGCTCCATCTAGTAACCAACAGCCCTAAAATAAATAACAGAAGAAAGAAGGAGTGTGGGACAATAAAGAACATGATTTGTGTATCCTTTTAAACATACATTAATTATATAGAACTGCGCATGGAAGTCACCAAGAGACATAATAAGATGAAACACAGCTTTATATCTCATGTATATTTTCTATGCAGGTAAATGGTGGGAAAACGTCCAGCACAGGTTGCCTAATTTATCACTGATAACACGGATATAAACCAGATAAGCCTCAATCAATGTTAGAGCTGTTCAATTCATTACACCGTGGATACGTCTGGTCGATAACTACTTAGTGGTCATTTAGGTAATACAGAAGGCAGTGAGATTTCGGGACGGGGAGATTATTAAACACAAAAGTCATACAAAATCGCCTTTATGAAGATGTCCTCGCTTTGTAGAGGCTCTCACAGTGTTAATGGTGATGGTGACTTACATTATAGCTAAGAACAAATGGGCAGGGTATAAAGAAACTTCTTTCTATAAACTGATAGAAAATCACCAGCTTATAAATCTACTGCCTCTATCTTCCGGGGTCTACAGCGTAAATAATTTTGATAGTGCCTAATAAGGCAATTTAGCCTTAAGAGATTGTAAGTCAAGTTTATATCAAGGAAATTTTTCCAAATAATCTCCAATTTTCTGTAATTTATTACACCAAACAGCCTACATAGCAAAGCAAAACCAACTTACGCAGAGTATTAGTGTTTATTTATTTAACCTTAGTCTTTCAGTTCATCTCCCCGACATGTTTCGGCAATAACTGTGTTATTATCAAGGGGGCTACATTGAATTGCGGAAGATGTGCATTAAAATGTGAATTATAAAATGTTCAAACTGTTAAAAACCTTCTATAAAAATTTTAAAAATTTATGCTGGCCAGGCCAGAAACAGCACCGTAGCATTAAAACAAGAATTGTGAAGCATAAATTTTTAAAATTTAAATAGAAGATTTTTAACATTTTCAACAGTCTTAACTTTCTATAATTTACATTTTAATGCACATCTTATGTAATTTGAAGTAGCCCCCTTGATAATGGCATAGTTATGGCCGAAACATGTCGGGGAGATGAACTAAAATACAAAGGTTAAATAAATATACAATAACAGTGTGCATAAGTTGGTTTTGCTTTGCTGTATTGATCATATGGACCGAAACGAATAACACAACATTTACAAAACAGCATGTTGACGGTCTGTTGTAATATACTGTACTCTTCTTTCATCGATAATAAAACTAGTTAAAATACCATAGTGCATTAAACAAAACGGGAAACAAAAACTTTCATTCCATCAAATGTGAAGGAAGGATTTCTCATTCACACGATCACGTAAAATCATTTACTGTCATCTTCGTAAAGTACCATTCACGGTTACATACTTTCAGTTATACGAAACTGATCATTTATAGCTTAGCTCTGAAGTCTATATATGACATGTTATAATACTAAGGGAGTCTACATTTTGTCCAGTCAATGCATTTACAAGGGACAGTCAAATGACAGACAGAAAGGAGCGAGGGAAAAATCGAGACCCTACCGTGTGCAGCTGTAGGCACGGGAAGTCAGCAGCATGGATTAGAAGCATGTACTATGCATGGTAGATCTGGAGATGTGTTGTAAAATGACAAAAATGTAACGAAAATATATGCAATATATTAGCTGGTAAAAAATAATCTCATTTTGTGGAATATGCTTAATCCGTTAAAGACGAAGCCTGTCTGTTTTATATAAGGACTCAGTGCGTACCGCGCTGTAAACACTCTCCACTTCGGTTACAAAAACCCGTCTATTAATATTTTATACGGCAAAGCTTCCTGTTTGTTCTGAGCTCTGTACAAAACACATAACTGCAATGTGGGCACCACGTAGAATTTTTTAATGTTAAACCTGGTCGTACGTAAAGTTACCGCTAGGCTTTAAAAGGTTAAAATTGTTTTACCCCGTCTCATATTAAAGAGTTTACCCTTCCTACAGAATCACATTAGAATCTAAAATGCAAAAGGACAGGTCGAATGACACACTCAAATTTTTTTCACCATAATCTGAACACCCTGTATATAACTGGAAGGCTGCGACATATCGCATCACTTTGCAGAGAAGCTCCGCACTCGGATTGTTGCACCATAATCGGATCACGCTATATATGAGTGGGAGGCTGCCATATGTCACATCACTTTGCAGAGAAGAGCCGCGGACGATTACCATCTGTTGGCGTTACACTTGTATGGCCCACCTCGCAGCCAACGCTCGCGATTTTAATGACACACAGTGATAACACTAATTAATAAACGAGTCACCATAAGCAAACAATGGTGTAGCCATTCAACAGATTTCCTAAACCCTAACACTCTAAAACATTTGGTTTGTGTCGGCAAAGGCTTTGTGATTGCAGTTACGGAAAACCGTTTATATGACGAAGCACAGTGTTTGTTCTTTGAGCATTAGAAGGGGTTATGACAAATAGCAAGATATTTGCTTAGAATGTAGCAAAGCGAGAGTCAAATTTGGATAATATCGCACAAACTAATAAATAAACTAAAAAATCAAGTAAAATACTGGCTAGAGTATTGGCATAATTAACCTTTTAAAGCCTAGCGGTAACTTTACATGCCGCCAGGCTTAACATTAACCCTTTAAAGACGAAGCGTGTCTGTTTTGTATAAGGACTCTGTGCGTACCGCGCTGTAAACACTCTCCACTTCGGTTATAAAAACCAGTCTCTTAATGTTTTATAAGGCAAAAGCTGCTGTTTGTTCTGAGATCCGTACAAAACACAAAAACGCAATGTGGGTACCACGTAGAATTTTTTAATGTTATACCTGGTGGTATGTAAAGTTACCGCTAGGCTTTAAAAGGTTAAAAAATTCTACGTGGTGCCCACATTGGGTTTATGTGTTTTCTACGGATCTCAGAACAAATAAGCAAATTTGCCTTATAAAACATTAAGAAATTGGTTTTTATAACCGAAGTGGAGAGTGTTTACAGCGCGGTACGCACTGAGTCCGTATACAAAGCAGATAGGCTTCGTCTTTAAAGGGTTAAATAAAGTGAGATACTTAAATGAATATTACACAGTCTTCCTTGTGAAGTTGACGGGAAAGAAACTTCTTCCATGTAGGAACCTAAGAATTCGTCGTCACAGCTTTAAATAGCATTTTGTTTCGCTCTCTCCTTTGGTCATTATATGCAGTTAATATTTTCGTACCCAAAAATCCGAAGATCCATTTTACAATTATTGCCCCATTTATCGTTAGTTTAGGGGTCGGGGTATCTCAGTCAGTATAGTAGCTACAGGCTGGACGACCGAGAAATCGTGGCTCGATTCACGACAGCGGCAAGATATTTTTCGTGGTGATGGGTTTATAGACTTTATCCATCGTCCGAAGAGTAAAATATTAAAAATATTAGAAATTTTAAAAATTTAAAAAATTAAAAAATTAAAATCATAATGTTTCGGAAGGTGGCTCTGGTTCTAAAACGTTGTGATTTTAATTTTTAATTCTTTATATTTTTAATATTTTACTTTTCGGAGGATGGATAAAGTCCATAAACCCATCACCACACAATACTAGACACCACCGTCAAAACTTTTTAGAAGTTATTTTTCTCTTCTTCAAAAGGCCCACAGCTTGCTTACCACTTTCATGATCACGTTTACAAAGATCTGCAGCTAGAAAAATTTATGAGCAACCTGCAATAGCCCAAACCTTCATGCTATATCCCAATTTTGATTTTTAATATCCCCACCTACATTTAAGTCCTCGTTCCTGGCACCAGGTCGCCCCAGATACTAAATGTTTTTACTGTGGCGCGCATTATTTGCGAATCCTCGAAGTAGAACTTGCTTCACGTCGCTCTTCTGACGCCTGTAATTTTGAGCTAGCTCCTTGGTTTTCGAAAAGTTTAATTATCCCTGTCCTAAAAGTCTCTTCCTTTCAGATTTTGCTAATAAAATTTTGTCCGTATTTCTCATCTCTTAGTGGAAACTACACGTGCGGCCAATTTTCCTCGGTTTGATCACCCTCTTTTCCCAAGAGGAAAAATTGGAAGGAATATATCGCGAATTACAGCTACGTTCGGGCATGTTGTTCATGCTTATTAGAACTGACTATCCATCCATTATAATCCAAATGATGTCATAAGTAGTTGAACAGGTGTTTAAGTAAAAAAATTATCATGGAACTCGAAGCAAGCGTATGTTTTTGCATTTGTGATGATAGCAGCGCGATCTGTCGGATGTTTGTCGTCATTGCCTCTACAGTACATGCAGGTACAGACGTATGCTTGGATTAAAATTGTCGACGACATCGAATGGTGAACCAACAGACATCAGAGCAGCGTAGAGATAACACTGGTAGACAACAGGACTGACGTATTGAAAAAGCTAACACGTCAAAACCACTTGTTCAAGCAAAAAGCTTTTCCTGGTAGTTAGTTCGCTGTGATGTACAGTAGAGTGCACTGCGGTGCCATACGCTGTAACCTGCAATAAACTGTCTTCTTCAATTCAATGCATGGGAAAAGAGTTTTAAGACCAACAAGTCTGTTTTGCGTAGGAAGTTTTGTCCCTCGTTACAAGTTTCTGAACGGAGTCATAAATAAGTAAGAAAAATAAGGGAATAAATTACACCACTACCTGATAACCACTACCCAATGATTTTCATTAAGAAAATATTAGGAAAATTATAAAAAGGTACAGGATGTACTGGGGCACTGCGCTACAAGCCGGAAGGTCGCGGGTTCGATTCCCGATGGTGCCATTAGAATTTTTCATTGACATAACCCTTCCGGCCGCACTATGGCCCTGAGGTCGACTCAGCCTCTAACAGAAATGAGTACCAGGGATATTTCCTGGGGGGGGGGGGGGGGGTAAAAGTGGCCGGTAGGTAGGGCTGACAAACTTACCATATTCATGTGCCAGTTTTCTTGAAATGTGGGAGCCTTAACGTCCCGCAATTCTCAGAGCCTGTCCAGGCCAGTGCAGGGATAGTTTTTACCTTTACAGGATCTGCTAATCTGGCAACAGATGCCTGTCTCACAACTGATCTGCATAGAGGTCAAACGTGGATCTATCACGTTAACCGTGTCAGGCGGGCTAAAACTTAAAAAGTGAACAGAATTGTCGCATTTTACTACTGCAAAACAAGACTCCATCCCGTTTTATAAATGGATGTTCAAATTCTGTATCAGCAGTGGCGGAACGTTCATGTTAACTATATTAGCATGGCTAACATAGTTAACATGAGCGCTGCGCGTGTGATGAGGGTGTAAATACAATTATAGTCAAATGACTAATACCTGTTTACTGACGTACGATTAACCGCCCATACGCTTTATGTGGGTACGTCTTTTTCAGGGTAGAAAAAGGCTTGCCTTTCTGTATAAATCGTCTTTAAACTGTGCTCATACATGAAGCAGTACGTACTAGAAGCAGATGAACATTTAAGTAATTTAGTTAACAACCTGATTTCTAAATAACAAAAAATTACAAATTGAATGATACAACAAAACTTAAAGCAATATCAATCCAAACACAATTAAAGTTTCTTTATTATATAGAATTGCAAGTTTCGAACTATTAAAGTCATCCTTATGTTCAAAATTGGTCTTTGAAATATACTGAGGAAGAAATAATTTCTTCTTCAATATATTTTAAAGAACGATGAATTTTTGTAATATTAATAATACAACGCGATGTCTTTCGTTAAAACCAAGTGAATTCGTTGGTCATACTCTCCAAAGGTCTATCAATAGATTATAAGCAGGGGTGCCACAATACAGCTCTCACATGCTGACGTAAGGAAATAATATTAAAAAAGTACACATGCTCACGAGGCTGACCGTGAAAGGCGTTTTGGAAGAATTTCTAAAGAAAGAAGACACTTATCTAACTGAAACTAACCTACTGAATTTGGATAGACAGAAATAAGAATCACTCAAATAGGAGAAAACTTATTTTATCACTTGCTCTTGCCTACTTTGCTTCCTAAAATTCGGTTCTCAGAGCTCGTCTAACTGGCCACCCCTGAACTATAGGAACAAAAGGAGGTGAAGGTTCATCAATTAGAATCAAACGTTCCTGACTTCTTTTCTCCAAGAAGGGGGGGCTAAACAGGCGGCCATGTTAAGGTGGCAGCTTCTGAATGTGGTAAGTCTAGGTACTGAGGGTGTAAGAAACGACGTCCGCTCTTGAAGTTAGTGCGAATATATTGAATTATTAGCCTTGGACAGCTGAAAAGTGGTAGTCTTCCAAATCTCAGGTCAGAAAACAGGACAAACAAAGTCTCGCATATAAATCTAACATGTTAAGAAATATCACAGACACAGCCTTCTCGCAATCTCGGCGCTAGAAGGGGGTGGGTGGTTATAACCACGTCCGGCCCGTTTTACCCTCGGGAAAGATACGGTAGCCTTTGTACTGGAAGCTGGGTTGGCCCCAAGGCTGGTCTAAAAGGGCACGAAAAATCTCGCCTCCAGCGGGATTCGATTCCCAGACCGTTCAGCCCGTGGCGAGTCGCTATACAGACTACGCTATTTCAACCGCCCATAAAAATGTGTTTAGCCGAAACGACCAACAGTGAGACATGAATATGTGGTTAGTTAAAATTACAAGAAACATGACATGAAAATGTGGTTAGGTAAATTTCTCCCAGTGTTTGAAGACCACTTTAAAAAGACGTACGAAAGATTTATTGGTTCTTACATGCCCAGCCTCAACACTAGCAACAGGTGAGCGGTCGGCTACGCTGTCCGGTAGTCTTACCTCAGGGGAAACAGGGTGCAGAGCGCTTTAGAAGGCGTGGACTTCGGGGGTCTGTTTTTGAACGCCGAATTCTGTACCACTGCCAAGTGTCGAGTGTCACACACTGGTTGCCCAGCCGTAAGGCAGTTACTTTATTAATTGTGTGATATTGACTCCTTATGCAGATGTGAACTAAAGCCATCTGCCTCAGGACACTATCCACTGCCTGGGTTTGCGACATCGCTAAAACACGAAAATTTATTCACAAAGTTTATAGCAACCATTTTCTGAAGAAGATATTTCACCTTGCTAGTCGAGAATGTTCCATTTAGTTGAAAATTCAAATAGTCTTGCTACGGACATTTCAAAAGAACCCCCGGTAACAATATTCTATATAGGAAATACCGTAACAACTTTATTTAAAACTTTGTTATAAAATCAGGCTACGTGTTTCGACTGCATGCAGTCATCTTCAGGCCATTATTTTAAGAAAATGTAAAAGGTAAGACATTTATCAAGAAAAATTTTACCGTTTACATTTTCTTACAAGAATGCCCTGAAGATGACTGCATGCAGTCGAAACGTGCAGCTTGATTTTATAACAAACATGTGAAGAACGTTCTACTGAAGGTATTTCCTACGTAGAATATTGTTCCAACATCAAAACGGTATGCCTGGCATAAGGAACCCCGGTAAATTTAACAGTCGACAGAGACTAACATCCCGGAAGACTTAATCTTAGACAGTACCGCTCTAAGAACTTCAGATCTCGCTTAATTTACTAACTTTTTTAACCCTTTACAGACGAAGCGTGTCTGTTTTATATAAGGACTCAGTGCGTACCGCGCTGTAAACACTCTACACTTCGGTTATAGAAACCAGTCTCTTAATGTTTTATAAGGCAAAAGTTGCTGTTTGTTCTGAGATCCGTACAAAACACATAAACGCAATGTGGGCACCACGTAGAATTTTTTAATGTTAAACCTAGTGGTACGTAAAGTTACCGCTAGGCTTTGAAAGGTTAATAATTAGTCACTTAATTATAAAGTTTTTAAGAATTGGTGGTCAACATTCAGAAATTTAAAGCTACTCGGTACACCACACTAACATAAGAGTCCAAATGTTCATTGTTCCATGATCTAAGAATATTCAGCTTTGCTATTCAAGACTTAAAACAAACTGTTGCCAAGATGCTGTAGACAACAACATCGATTTGCTATTAATGTTATTGGTTTCGATATTTATCGATCGAACAGCACTGGATTTACGATATCGTACGAAACAAACACAACCTAATCACGCGAATGTAAAATGAAAGTCAAAATAAAAAAAAAACCAGTGCTCATTTTGTTGCATCACGAAAGTAGAATGCCTGTTTAATATTCACCGCAGAACGCGGTATCTTCATGTGTGTGTTTTGTGTGTGTGGGGGCTTTAAGTCTAGCACAAAAAGGAAGGAGGTTTCGAAGCAGAAGGTGCAAGAGAAAGAAGAAATGAGGTTTGCATCAGCATTTAATTCTTCTCATGTTCCCCAACTGAGTGGTTTTAATTTATGGGCAAATATTACAGACTCCACTGGTCCATGAAAAGTGGAGATCCGCCATCCTTGCAGTAATGTTCGTAGCACTTAATGTACACCGTTAGAAACATTCCCATAATCTCTACCCATACACGATGCATCGTAAGTTACTTAATGACGCTATATCAAATAAAGAATATTACAACGACTGTAAAATACAGTACTACGAAAACATAACTCTGTAATTTTTTGTTGCTTACGCAAAGGTCTCCAAAGTGATCGCTTTTGTCGTATTTTCCAACTTAAAATATATGAGATATTCTGATCGCCCTCCTGCATGCTATGTGTGCAGACCATCTCATGTTCCTTGACTGGCATACGTAAAAAACACGGGAAGAACGATGTTTGTTGACTACATAATATTTTAATTTACAGACTTCATGCATTTGTAGAAACAAATCTTATATAAAAGTCTGGGCCCAGAACTTTTGTGAACGCGGCGATGAAATTTACGATTTTATAAAAGGCGGATAACGAGTTGACTACGTGACAACACAAGAACCTGGAGCACTCTGCTTGAAGCAGTACGTTTCTTACAGAGAAGAAACTGGCCGCGGTTTATAACAAGGGAAAAATAAAACATTCACAATTATTCTGTGACGAATTACAGCTATTGTGGCAACCAGTAATATCATAGTGACTGACTGACTGACTGACTGACTGACTGACTTACTAACTAACTAACTAGCCAACAAACCAACCAACCAACCAACCAACCAACCAACCAACCAACCAACTAATCAACTAACTGACTAAGCAACTAACTAAACAACTAACTAAACAACCAACTAACCAACCAACTAACTAACTAACGAACTCCATGGAACAGACGTCTTCTTGAGAAGCTAACATTTTCTCAGCTAGTCAAGAAATTCCCCGCATTTTATGGAACCCGAAGGTTCATTACCGCCACCTGTCCCTATACCCAGTAATGTCATACGCGTTTGAAAATTAGTCTTTCAAATTAAGGGAAGAATGCAGGCTAAGGACGTTTGAGAATAGACTGCTTAGGAAAATATTTGAGAATAAGAGGGACGAAGTAACAGGAGAATAGAGAAATTTGCAAAACGAGGAGCTTCATGATCTGAACTCCTCGCCAAATATTATTACGGTGATCAAATGATGGAGAATAAGACGAGGAGGCGTGTTTGTAACGGTGTAGACATCTACAGGGCTGCTGGCCACCGTAAAAGTTGTACTGCATAGGAACTGTAAATACCCTTTCCTTCCTAGTCAGCGAGAAATTGCACGATGACAAATTCACGTCTGATGTTTCCTCGCAGAACATTATATACGGGAATTACATGCACACTCGAAAGCAGGTCGCGTTTCTGAAAAAAAAAACGAAACGGGGTTCGGCTCATCGCTTTCAAAAGCCAGAGGCTTATTTACGTTGAATAATGAAAGCAAGGAGAGAAATTCAAGAAGAAATAGAGGAAAATTTGGAAAAAAATTCGAAAGTAAATAGTAGTAGTAGTGGTGGTGGTGGTGGTGTTGTTGTTGTTGGTGGTGGTGGTGATGGTGGTGGTGGTTGTGGGGGTGGTGGTGGTGGTGGTGGTGGTGGTGGTGGTGGTGGTGGTGGTGGCGGCGGCGGCGGCGGTGGTTAAGTTAAGATGGAACAAACCTATCTAAATTTATTAACTTTATGGGCTTTTTCCATCTCCTGGTGTATTAAAATTAATATAATTAATAAAACACTACTCTTCGAGGACAGGATCGGCCTCCATCTTCAGGATTCCATCTAAAACACAATGTTACTGCTTCATTATTTAAATCAGGTGCGCACAAATTTTCCAAAATTCCAGGCGCCACCTCGAAATCCAAGGCGCCAGAAGACTGGCATTAAGAAAGTTCCATAATGGGAACCCACGTGCTCTATGGGCTATAGGCAAATACAGGGTGGAAGTGTTACAGAAGGAATAAGAATTAGTAAAATTATTCCCAATACAATACGAAACCACACGGTACTACCGCGAGTTATTTCACCGGGAGAATACACGTAAAATCCATCTAGTTTGTAGCTTCACCGCGTCCCACAAAGTCCTATTCACTGATGTCAAGTATGACCCTACGCCCTTAGCTACGAATACAGAATACTTATGGTAGGATTTAAACGGTATTTTATTTAATATCCTGCGCCCGGCAATCAATCAGTAGTGTGCATTTAAGTTATGCAACTAACTGCACTGGTTCAGACTGTGAAAGTATGTGAAAACTGTGCATGGGAACTTGCCCTGATACCCCTGCAATTAAATGTGATTTCCTGCACTCAATTAGTTGCTCGTACCGAATTAACTAACTCCATGGAGCAGAGTTCGTCTCGAAATTCTACCAGTTGCTCAACTAGACGAGGAATGTGCCACGTCTTAATGCACCTGAAGCTATATTACCTTATTCAAAAGAGTAGGTTTTCAGAAATTTAATGTGTTCCATGTCCGTGCACTATATTATACAAAAACACTAATCACCAACAAATGCACAAAGAGAGTTTTATCATCAATCGTAACACACTCCTACATGTTTCGACCCTGCTGGGTCATCTTCAGGGAGAACTTTTTTTGTTATCGTTACGCTTAACAGCACATTCTCACTCAACTGTAAAGTGCAAACTTAGTGTAATGATAACAAAAAAGTTCTCCCTGAAGATGAACCAACAGGGTCGAAACATGTAGGAGTGTGTAACGATTGATGATAAAACTCTCTTTGTGCATTTGTTGGTGATTAGTGTTTGAGTAGGTTTTCACCTCCATTATTCCGTTATTGTGTCTCAAGATTTTAGTGCACCTGAAGACGAAAGCATTCTGCTTCCGAAACGTCGTGTCTGTGTGATAAGTGACGATGGAAATATTCCAAAAACACATCAGTGGTATCTCGCATGGCACTAATTTCATGATAAATCAACCCCGAAAAAAACACAAGGAAGCCTCAGCTAATGCAGAATTCACTGCTGTACACTCAGGTGTCACTACCGTTCACAAACACCCCATATATTTTCCCCACTGGCGTGACAGCCCCTAGGGGGCCAGGGCCTCCTCCTTATCGAGGCTTCACGATCACACTCAGACACACCACACTCAGTAGGACTCCTCTGGAAGAGTGATCAGACCGACGCAGAGATCTCTACCTGACAACACTCACAACAGACAGACATCTATGCCTCCGGCGGGATTCGAACCCACAATCCCAGTAAGCGAACGGCCGCAGACCCACGTTTCTACCACGCGGCCACCGGGATCGGCAGACAGTCCATATAGCGCATCACAAATTCGACGTTTCGAATCCTGCCAACATACCCGTGACTAAAGGAGCGGGGTAGGGCTCAATGAAGGTAGATTTATTTCTTGTTAAGTTACAAAACTGAGTGCTCTCTTCTTTCTGTTAAGCGTGGTTATTTTCTAATGGGGGGTTCATCAATGGTGCTTACACAATTGACCTTCTGCAGTGAAAAGTGCGAAAGAAGCAAGAAGTAAAACAGGCAAAACGGGGAAATAATGAGAGAAAAATAATACGAAATTATGTGAACAAGGGACGGAAGTTGTGTTTTGATGGAA
>BLKM01004235.1:0-20341 GCA_013340265.1 Coptotermes formosanus
CGGCTAAGCTGAGCTTTTACTATTATGAACTTAAAATACAATGCTGTGAAATTAAAATGTTGCTAAGAATGTATAAAATGTAGATTAAATACTTAAGTAACATCACCCAAGAACCCCGAAAATCAAGTAGAAACCACATAATAATGAAAAAGGTCAGACTGAAGTTAGATAAGAGACATGTGGTGTGATAATTACAAATAAGATATACACTTCCATGATATCAGCTTTCCCACCATCTGGTCATCATATACTTTGCTGACGCTTTCTTTATAATTAATTAATTACAATTAAAAATACTAGTAAATAATAAAATGCATTCAGCAATTTCACCTACTGGTTTTAAGCACTTTCATGTCAAAATGTATCCTACATCTAGTTAAAAACCTCGGAAATTCTATAACCGTCAGTCAACTGCCGACTGACCAGTATAATTATACAGTTTTATCACTGTAACAAGTGTGAACTTGTGAGGTGCTGCAAAGTAAAATCAGAATGAATTTAGACATCGTATACATATTTTGCCTTGTTTTAAATGTTTTACGATTGCCCAGTGACCATCAATTCTGACTGAAACATGTAGCTACTGTTTTGAATAAGCGTACTTGTGTTGGGCGGACTGTTTAGAGATTTGTTACTGATTACTTGCATTTTACATTACATATACATTAGGTTACATCCTTATTGTAACAGAGGATATAACAGACTGAAGAGAAGTTCCGCAGTGGTTCGGTTCATGGGTTATCAGGATCAGGGTCAGCGCATTGGAGAAGGCTCGGAAACCGACGACAGCCGAGAAGGGGCAGAGGGCACAGCAAAGGAGGAGGTCGCATAAGCGAAAATTGCCTCGCAAATTGACAAAAAGAATAACAGGCGGTGTACGTATAATACAACGTTGAGGAGCGATCCCGTAACCACTGTTGCCGTGAAAAAGCAATAGCTATTATCTATTCTGAGTGTGTGTCTGTAGCCTTTCTTATCCAGCATGCAAAGTGCATACGCCGTGTTATGTTGTCCTCTGTAACCTGTCCGCTTCTACAGCGTTTGCCCACATTATCTCATACACGGCAGGATTTTCGGGACGAAGTGACTGAACATGGAATGTCTGTTTTGATTTTCTCGACCACTTTTGTTTGAAACATTTCTCATTCTAAGAATAATTCAGCGAGATGTTATCATAAAGGTACGTAGGTCTTCATATAAAGTGGCCGTTATTCTTGTCAGATTTTAATGGAACTTGAATTTTCTGGAGAGTTTTTCGAAGAATACATATCAAGTACCATGAAAATCCAGCCAGTGGGAGGTGACGGACGGACGGACAGACAGACATGATGGCTCTAATAGTCGCTTTTCGTAATTCTGCGCACGCGCCTACAGGGGCATCAATTTGTGCATTTCGTCTAGGCGAGAAGTCGTAAACCGCTTGCTCGCATATCGAGGAGTACTGTTGACGCCGTCGTCGTCACACAAAAACAGTACCCATGAAGGAAAGAACGTTGTGAAGGGCGAACGTGCCCAAAGTAGAGACGTTCGTTATATCGCGTTACTACATGCTAAGCTCAACACGAACTCACTCAGGCTTCCACACATCAGTTTTAGCCGTCCTGCGTAATGCTGCACCTTCTTGTTGTAAGCAAGAAACAATAAATTGTGCAAAGTGATAGCGCTGCGGGGCTGCATTTGCTCCTTTCGAAGCACGGCGTCACGACCAGTACCCTCACGAGTTTTTCTCGGTCCTTCTAGAACAGTTGTGGCGTATGTTACATTAGGCCATGACTTTTTCCACGTGCACTCCAGTTCAGTGTTCACTCACTGCAGGGGCACATTCGGGGGGGGGGGGAGCTGCCGGCTGCAGCCGCCTCCAAACCACTCAAAACCGAAATTTAAAAAACACAGATTTTGTAGATATTAAGGTAGCGAAAGTTTTACGTGATTCGGCTGATGACTAGTACATTAAAATTTTGAAAAATAAATTAATAAAATTAAGAAAATAACAAAGGGACTGTGTGACTCATGGAACATGTAGTTATATTCGTATGTATATAAATGCAGTTGCGGGTAGTGTTGTGTTATACTTACGACGTGATTTTTATAACCTACTTTTTAAAATCAAACAAATTATATATAGCCTCAGGTTACCCCCCCCCCCTCCCCCAAGGAAAAATTCTGGGTGCGCTCCTGGCTCACTGTACTGTCCTTAGACGATTGTAGGCCTATTGTACCCTCAACAGTCGCAACGATACAAGTCTTCGGGTTTTTAGGGTGGTGGTTTTTCAAATTGTGGTCGGTTTGGGGATGTGTGCGCTGTGTAATTTGCTTTGTTCCGACATCTCAGCGTAGCCTGGTGCCTCTGTCTTGAGGTCGACGGAGTTTGGTTCATGTGGATGTTCGTGACAGGGACACGTGTTCTTCCACGTCATCCATCACGTTGGCATCCTTCTCCCATGGCTCGACAGCTCTGCTGGGCCTAGGTCTCCTTACTGTCGAGGCCTCACGATCACGCTCAGACACAGCACACTCGGTAGGACTCCTATGGACGAGTGATCAACCCGATGCAGAGACCTCTACCTGACACCACACAACACTCACAAGAGGCATCCATGCCCCTGGCAGGATTCGAACCCACAGTCCCAACAAGCGAGTGGCCGCAGACGCACGCCTTAGACCGCGCGGCCACTGGGATCGGTTCACTTCGGCATTCACGTGAACTAAATTGTCACTTTATGCTGCTCCGAAACGTCGGAACAAACCGAATACACTGCACTGTGTAAAAAAAATCCAAAAGCGACCGTCATCTGAACTGCGAGGATTAGTAAAGAACCAAGACTAAAGAAATAACGGGGCATGGAGGTATGTTTCCACGTCGTGCGAACGATGGCTGGTTGTAAACAGATTGAAGTGCTGAGGGAGACCAGACAAGAGGCGGGCAGATAGCGAGGTGGGTGGCCTGCACCTCCCTCAGAAGCTGCAGTACTATCCTTGCTGAAACATTACAACCGCAAGCGAAGAACGCGTTCGTATCCGGCCAGTACCTGGCTGGTTAACTGTACACTATAATTCTGAGACAAAGGTGTAACATGCGAAATATCACTGATGTGTATTTGGACTTCTTCTGTCGGCACTAAGAATACAAACACGACGTTTCAAAAGCAAACTGCTTTTGTTTTTAGGTGAACTACAATTTTAAGAATAAGTAACAATCTAAAAGAATCGGATTGTAATAAAAGTGTAATAATGTTTAATAACCGATGACTGTGTGCTCATGGTAATGGGAGGGGAGGGAGGACAGGGCCCCAGTAACTGGTATGAAGTTACTAATGCGTGCCAGACGGAATTTGTTGTAAAAGGTGCGGTGTGGGCTGTGACGCCGTGTATCCTGGCAAGTACGTGCCATGGTTTCGGAGGACCTGCTGCCTCCATCTTCAGTGTACAGGTTGGAGGTAGAACACTGTTTCGAAATTTTCGTACCTACTACCAGACTACACGGCGTTACAACCCAGAAGACTGTATACTCGTATTTGTAGTCGTTGCAATGTATTTTGATAACCAGCGGCAGTTTCGAATTAACCCTTAGGGGCAATGCGGCGGTTTCAGAGAGTTTGTGTGTGCGCTTTCTTTGTCATACCCCCCCCCCCCCCCCGCCCCCCGGGCTGATCAGCCGCCCTCTGCTGCCTTGCTGCCTATTGAAAGGTTTCATAAGACACTCCGTTTGGAATTATGACATTTTGTGTGCCCCTGAATAAGAAGGTAGAACGTGGCATGCCGGGTGACAGGATAGAGACCAGCGGGACTGAAGGTTCGTACTTTTCCTCAGATCCTCCATTCAAAAGCCGATACAGCATCTCAAATTTGGCTGCACGTGATTCCTTCCACAGTGTGTCCAGTTCCTCATTCAGTAGGTATTCCTGCCAGTTGACGTGAGTTGCTGAGTGTCGTTTAATATACCGCACATAAATCGTCACATCAAATTGTGTTATTCTCTCGTATTTCTCATCCACTGACCTCACGTGATTGTCCATTAAGGACTGAGTTATTTTCATGAGGTACAGTTCGAATCTCGGTCGAAACGTTGGTTATCCTGATTGCAGTTTCTCGTGATTTTCCTGAGGTCCAAGCTGAATGTCAGGACGGCACCTTTATAGGAGCCGCGAGTTCGCTGCCAGTCCTTTAAGGTTGATCCAACGCAGCCATACTGTTGTCTTACTGACACTAATCCGTCTACTTGAGACAGCGTTTTTAAACCATATTCGAACCGCCCACTGTGGTTTCTCAGAGAGGCTTTTTCTCTATTTTACGTAACACTTGGTGTTCTTTGACTAAATTGCCGGGCCGGGACAGCGCAGTCGGTATAGCGACTCGCCACGGACTGGTGGGTCTGGGGATCGAATCCCGGTGGGGGAGAGATTTTCCACACCCGTCCAGACTGGCCGTGGGG
Source organism: Coptotermes formosanus (assembly GCA_013340265.1). Classification (NCBI taxonomy): domain Eukaryota; kingdom Metazoa; phylum Arthropoda; class Insecta; order Blattodea; family Rhinotermitidae; genus Coptotermes; species Coptotermes formosanus. The sequence continues at coordinate 4,433 of BLKM01004235.1, forward strand.
CCCACCCAGCCTCCTGTATAATGGGTAGTGGGTCTCTTTTCCGGGAATAAATCGGCCGAGGCGTGGCGTTGACCACCCACCCTATCTAGCGCAGAGGTTGAAGAAAGAGTAGACCTAGACTTCTACTATCGTTTGTGGACCTTCATGGCCTCTTTTGCCTTTACCTTTGATTTAGCTAGGCAGTATTAGAGGAGAAGTACACTCGCAGGCCTGCTTGTCAGCGTCCTCAGCTTCTATGCATTCATTTGTCTGTAATCCGCATATCTGTCTAGCGTCACTTTATTTGCTTTAAATTTGCCTGCGTTCTTCTCTCACGGAGTACAGCGGAATCTCATAACGATAAACAGAGATTAGAGTGTGGTTGTATACAGTTTAGTCTTTGGTATTTCAAATATATGTGAGCAACATTTTGAAATAAATGATACAGCACTTATAGACACCAACAATTAAAAGTAACACAACACTTACGTAATAAAATCAAATAAGATGTTTCGGATTTTAATAACTAAGTGTTGCGGTTAATTATTGCTGTCTCTGTGTGTATGTATGTGTGTGTATATATACGTATAATTGAACAACGGGTTGAACCACACTATGTGAAATCGATATGGTGTATCCTAACACCTCAGTTTTGTTTTTAGGTGCGTTCGCATAAGTCGCGTTAAACGCCTATTAGCTTCATCATGTCTGTCCGTTCGTAGGCATCACTTTGGCTTCCACTGGACGGATTTGTGTTAAATTCAGTATTGACGACTTTTACTAGAATCTGACGAGAAAATCCAGAGTTGTTTAAAATCGGACAACAGTATCGGGCACTTCAGAGGGAGACCTGAGTTCATTTGTATTGTTGACGGGTGGAAGTACCGGATGTTTCGTAGCGCCACAGCAGTGCAAAGGGCACCGTGGCAACAGTCGACAGTTAACACTGGCATATGTAGCTCAACAATACAAAGGGGTGTCACTGTTTCAGTTCAGTGACAAAGGTTACGCGAACGCGCCACGGAGGTTACATTACGCTTACATTGTCTATGTGGTTTCCTAGTAGGAGTTTCTAGTACGTCTTGTAGCAGACTTGGCATGGTACATGTACTCAACCCCTTGAAGACTGAATTATAAAAAAAAGTAATTGTGGTTTTCTGCCCGATGCTCCCCAGTACGTGAAAGAGTGCTTGTTTGGAGGTGACCAGGCTTTACCCGCTTGTCCTCATGAGGTCAGTATTAACCCTTTAAAGACGAAACATATCTGTTTTATATAAGGACCCAGTCCGTACGGCACTGTAAACACTCTCCACTTCGGTTATAAAAACCAGTCTCTTAATGTTTTATAATGCAAGAGTTACTGTTTGTTCTGAGATCCGTACAAAACACATAAACGCAATGTGGGCACCACCTAGAATTTTTTAATGTTAAACCTGGTGGTATGTAAAGTTACCGCTGGGCTTTAAAATGTTAAGACGAAAATGAGTCTGGAGCATTGGTTGAAGACTGAAATTCAGTTTGTACATACAACGTGATATTATGGCGCGTTCGCGTAACCATTGGTGCAGAGGAAACGGGACAGTGAATTTTCTTTGTATTGTTGAACTACATATGTCGCTGTTGAGTTTCGCCATTGAAACGCAACAGTGGATTCTCTTTGCATTGTTGCCGAGTTAAAAATATTTTGCACTGCTGTTAATAATGTGAACGTGCTTAGTTCTTCGTGTAAAGTTCCCGATATTTTTGTCCTATTTTAACCAAATTTAGATTTAATGGGCGGATTTTCATAAAGGTCTGCAATATCAAATTTGGCACAAATCTGTCCAGTGGGAACCTAGATGATAACAGCTGGACAGATGGACCGACCAATATGACGAAACTGAATGCGCTTTTTGCGACTTACGCGAACACACTTAAAATTTTAGTTTCCACCTCACAAAGAACACATCCCATGTCTACTGTCATGGCCGTATAATCAGTACTGCTGTTTGGGACAGCAAATGGTGTTCATTGTGAGAACTGCACAAAACAAATAAATATGCTGTGTTGGCAGAGTGCAGAGTTTGTAAATGTCGCAGCATATGTTGTATATAATTGCCACTGGGCTTTAAATCGTGAAGGCTAAAGACCTTATATAATGCCAGTAATAATATATGCATTAATGCTCAAGCACTGGTGTGATGGAAGGCTGTGAGTAATTGTGGTCAGTGCCCATTGAAGATTCAAACCAAGTCCATCTGCATGCAGGAGCAGTGTTTGTCCTTCAGTAGTCCGGTAGGTGGCATGCATAACATGTGTACAGACCAGCGCACTGATTGATGTGCTGGTGGTTTGGAATCATGTGCTGAGAATGTAGCTCAGATCTGTTCACAAGTTTTTCTTTGAACAGGATCTAAAAAGAAGAGTGATGTAAATGCCATTTGCTTTGCAGCATGATGTAAGTTGTGTTTGCAAAATGTTTGTTACTGTCTTGCTGTCAAAATGTGACATGGGATCTTTATTTAAACACAAAACAGATCCTCACCAAGACTTGGCAGTTAAATTCTTATCCCAGCAAGCAGCTTCTTACATAAGCATACATTCTAGTGCTTCAGAATTTCACTTGCCTAGACAGATGTGTCACTTAATAAATGACAAAGGGGTTATGTTGGAAGCAATGGCAACTACATGTCATGTTGTGTTCCCAGGTTCAGAACCTGATTTGTTCTATCAGATGTTGGTGGAGGGACTACTTTCTGTGGCAGTTTTATTCTGAGACAATTTTAATGCATTTCTATAATGTGAATGCCGTATTGGTGTGTCATGTCTGCATGCCCATCAGTTTTAATGTGTGTATATACCCTGTCAATTCCAGTGTGTGTATCAAGTTGAATGTCTAACAGTAATGTTGGAAGCACAACAACTGCAGGTCACTTTGTGTTCCCAGGTTCAGAATCTGATCTGTTCTATCAGATGTTAGTGGAGGGACTAGTTGCTGTTGCAGTTTTATTCTTAGACAATTTTAGTGCATTTGTGTAACATGAATTCCTTACGGGTATGTCATGTGTGTTTGCCCGTCAGTTTTAATGTATATGTATACCATGGCAGTTCCAGTGTGTCAATCAAGTTGAATGTCTAACACTTATGACTTAACTGTCTTTGTGCCTGTCAGTATTTTCCTCAATCATCCTGTCCGAATGTCTGGTGGTATGTTTTTATCTGTGTCTGCCTGCCACCTCCTTCTGTCTGTGACTTTCTGAGTCTAAAATCTCCTTTGCTTCGTTTCCCACATGCTGCCAGTTATTGGTCCATAAATAACCTTTATTGGCTAATTACAAAAAATGTACTTGCTTGTCACTTATTCAAAAAATAGAATGTTATTCTAAACAATGGTTGCAGGCACATAGTGTAATTTATTTATTTTCCAGATTTTTTGTATAAAGTTTATAAGGTGTATTTCGATTATATGGAAAACTCAGTAAGTTCCAAGAAGAACTTACAGTGGCAGCTGTCCTTCATGTGCTGCACTCTTCTGTCATGAGTTGAAGCTGGTATCCCTGTGCTTCATTAAGCATCATGCCATGAGGACATTTTGAGGCATAACTCCATGCTTTGTTAACTTCAGCTGTATGTTCATGTCTAGTCACTTAAAGGGCCCAAACCTCCCAGCAGGGAGGCACCAGAACTAGGTTAAGTGTCATCTCTAGAAGTAAGAGTAGTAAAACAGCTCATGATCCCATGCTGTGTGAAATTTCAACTAGTACATATATCAGTAAGCTAAATACATAATACTGAAATAAATGTCATAGAACATAGTTTCTGACTGATCCTTCTTATCCAACATATCTCCAGTTTTGGATTGCTAAATCCAGTAGCCATAGTGATAGGTGAGAAAAATAATGCTGGTGGGGCAGGAAATATGATTATTTTGTTCATGAAGCTTAAAAAGCAGCCACACTGACCATTTTGTTTCAGTGCTTTCAAAGATGAAGAAGTAAAAGTGAGCAGAAACTGTAAAGCCCAGATTTTTAGTCCTGCATGTCTAAACCCTGCTAGTCTATTAGTATTACTGTTGTCTTTTGTATCATTTTTGTGATGGGCCTATTTGGTACACATTCTGTATACATTAACCTTTAAAGAACCACTTTGTCTTTTAAGCCATGGCATTTGTGTCCGTAGTTGGCCCACTGTGGGCTAAGAGACAAAGCCTAGCACAGAGTTGGCATTTAAATTGGGCCAGCAAGGGCAACAAGTCTTTGAATGTCTGGTACTTAATGGTTATATCTGTTGGATATAGTATGAAAGTTTGTATTGTTGCAGTGTTTGTAATTGTTGACTTCAGTATTTTGTGTATACCACCTTTATGAATTTCATGAATTTACAGTGGTTCATTAATCATCAACTTCAAACTGAATCTTTTGCACTGCTTCCATGTTGTAATTTTTACATTGCACTGGACTACTGCTCAACAAACATTTCATATTTTTAAATCTCTGTTGCCACATGTCATTTATTACACTAAATAACATGATGCACCCCCCTCTGAAGGTTAAGTGTCCCCACTGTGTTGTTCTTACTGTTCATAGGAATATTTAAAGGTATGGGCATGTGGTATCCTCCAGTGGCATGATGTTCATAGTAAGTTTTGTGACACTTTGTATATGTACAGGTTAAATTGACCCTATCAATGCCAGTAAGTGGGAATGATCTAAACTTTAAATCATACCAGCTTACTGCATTAGGCTTGGCCTAAGCCATTTGTCTTCTCCTCCTCCTCCTCCTCCTCCTCCTTCTTCAGGGCCCATCAGCGTATGCCCCAGATGCACCTCAGCCTTAGGCTTATTGTGCAGCCCTAAACACTCCATTCAGCACAGGTTCAATAACCCTGTGCCCCTTATAAAGACGCAAAGGTCCCTTACTGAAGCTGTGCTTATATCTTTTGGTTCAGCAAACAGTTTCCCAAAGACATTATAGCGTTGACGTGCCAATGCCTCACAGCAGCAAATAATATGCTGCACTGTTTCAGTCTCCATCCTGCAGAATCTGCAGGTTGGATCCCATCAAACAGGCCCATAATATACAGGTTCCTCCTCACAGGAGCATGTCCCATGAGGACCGCAACTGCCATTTTTAGCTGATGCCTACTTACTTTAAGCAGGTCTTCAGCTCTTCTCTTACATGGTCTACCTATGAAAAGTTTGCCATGTCTATGACCTGGCAAATCTCTCCTGGCACTGTAATGTTGATGCTCAGTCCAGTTCGTAATTGCTTCTCTTGCTGAACACCTGTGTATTCCAAGAGCCAGCTCTGGCCCAAGTAACAGCATAGCTGATGCTTGTCTAGCAAGCTTATCAGCCTCCTCATTGCCAAGAATGCCACAGTGCCCTGGCACCCAAATGAGGTTTACCTCATTCAGGCTAGCCAGTGCAGAGAGAGCATCCAGGCATTCTGCAACCAGTCCTGAAGTCACTTTCGGGCTGCTAAGTGCCTTAAGTGCAGCCTGGCTGTCAGAAAAATTAGAATCAGCATATGTTTATAAGCCCTTCTTATGTTTTCGCATGTACATTGAAGAATGGCATATATTTTGGTTTGGAAAACCATGGCAAATTTACCCAAAGGGAAGCTAAAGCTTCTATTTGGTCTTACGCCAAAAACACCAGACCCTGTCCCTGAGTTAGCCCTAGAGCTGTCAGTGAACCAGCTCAGAGCATCCTCAGGGAACACTGGGTCTTCGTTTCTCCAATAATCCTGGTCTATAATGACATTGAAGATTTTGGATGATAATAACCTGGAATGGTGTAGTCCGACCGCTTGTCCAATATTGGGTCACCCACGTTTTTCCAGATGGATAGCAACCCTGATACTGTTTTAGGAACAGTTGGTTGCTTTAGTATATGCAGCCTATAGAGTGCCATCCTCACCTCCACCATGACCAACAGATCCAGCGGAGTCAGATTCAAAAGCACCTCCATTGCTGCAGTAGGGGTCGATTTCATAGCCCCCATAACGGCTAGACAGGCCATTCTTTGAATCCTGGTTAATTGAATTTTAGTGGTTTTTTGCTTGACCTAGGATCACCAAACCAAGGCAGCATGGAATATGGATGGTCTAATTACCCTAGTATAGAACCAATGCACCATATTAGGTCTAAGACCCCATTTTTTACCACACATGTGTCTAGCTACCGCAAAGGTGGTTTACGCTTTTCTGACTATTTTCTGCAAATGTTGGTTCCAGTTAAGTTTGGAATCTAAAATCACTCCCAAGTACTTAACCTCTCCCAGCATTTTGAGTTCCTTACCATGAAGTATGAGAGGTCCTAAGTCCTCTGTTTTCCTTCTGTTGGTAAATGGAACTATGGCTGTTTTGTGAGGGCTGATGTTTAGACCCTCTGTTACAGCCCATTTAACTACCACATTCAGGGCTTCTTGCATAAGCTCCCTGACTGTGTGTGCAGATTTACCTTGGACTATGATAACAGTGCCGTCACCATAGCCAAATGTACTAAAGTCTAGGTCATTTGTAGCAACCAAAAGCCTATCAACAACTGGGTCCCACAAGAGGGGAGACAAAACTCTCCCCTGCGGACATCCTCCTACAACTTTAGCAGTCAAACTGCTGCCCATGAGGGAAGTGTGTACGAATCTGCTTTCAAGCATGGACCTGACCCACCTGCAGCAGGTTTCCTCAAGTCCATGCTCTCTAGCAGCCGTAGTTATTGCATTAAAAGAGGTGTTGAATGCCCCCTCAATATCCAGGAAGGCACCAAGTTCAGTCTGTTTGTGATTCAAGGACTTTTCCAGTCTATGAACAACCTGGAAGGGAGCTGTTTCTGTAGACGTGCCTGCCCTATAGGCAAACTGGTTCTGGTGAAGTGGTTTTCAACCAGGACACCATCCCTGATATGTCTGTCAAGTAATTTCTCAAGTGTCGTGAGTATAAATGACATGAGACTGATGGGTCTGAGGGACTTCGCCTGGGACAATTGTTTCCCAGGTTTAGGTATAAATACCACCCTGATGTGCCTCCAGCTCACAGGAATATAGCCTAAGGCCAGACTGGCGCTCAGTAACATCAGAAGTTTTCCCTCAAGCAGTTCAAACCCCGCTGTAGCATGATGGGCATTATTCCATCAATGCCTGGGGATTTATAAGGTTGAAATAAGAAAACAGCCCATTTCAATTTGTCATAACTTATGTCCCTTCTGGAAACCAGCCAGTCTTCCCTGGATCCTTTCCCTTTCGGAGACTCCAGTTCAAGACCGTCCCAGTCTCCAGAAGGTTCCAAGATTATTTCTGAACCAGGGAAGCGTACCCGGAGTAACTCCTCCAGGATCCCCTTCTCTGTTGTGGTATATTCTCTAACTGCGCTCTGCCTACTCTTTGAAAGAATCCCCTGGAGTCTGGCACATTCTGGAGCCTTCTCAATCTCCTCACATTGTCTTCTCCATGATTCTCTCTTGGCGTGTCTGAGTGCCTCATTATAATCCGTTGAAGTTCTTTTACAGTCAGTCCAATTCCCTGACTTCTTTGCCCCATTAACCCTTTAAAGACGAAGCGCATCTGTTTTATATAAGGACTCAGTGTGTACCGCGCTGTAAACACTCTCCACTTCGGTTATAAAAACCAATCTCTTAATGTTTTATAAGGCAAAAGTTACTGTTTGTCCTGAGATCCATACAAAACACATAAACGCAATGTCGGCACCACATAGAATTTTTTAATGTTAAACCTGGTGGTACGTAAAGTTCCTGCTAGGCTTTAAAAGGTTAAGTAACCTGCAAACTTTCCTCCTTCTCTCCACAAAATCTTGATTCCACCAGGATGTATTCCTGTTGTTCCGCCTCATGGTGGAAGGACAGTTTTCATTATAAGCAAAAATAATAGCATCCTGAAACTGCTTTGCAGCAGTTTCTAGATCTATAATGTTAGTAATTCTATCTGTTGTATCACGCAGACAACCTAACAGGTCAGTTCTAAAAGACTCCTAGTCGGCCCTGCACGGATTGCGATAGAATTCAACTAAGCAGTCAATACCCGTAACAATAAATCAGAGGTATCTGTTGTCTGAATAGCTTACTTCCTCAGTTACATGCCAATCTTTGATAAAATTGCCGGCATAAAAAGTGGCAATTGTGATACCAATAACTTCCTGCCTATTAGATGTAACAAAAGCAGGTCTGTTACCTTTATTCATTATGTCCAATCCATTAGCCATAACGTAATTAAACAGGGACTCATCTCTGTTATTAATATTCATACTTCCCCAGGACGTGTGATGGGAATTTTATCACAGCCGATGACCAGGTGAGTTCCTTCAGCCCTACATCCTGTCACCAGCCTCTCCAACACCCCGGGGGGTGGGGGTTCGACATCATCATATGGAAGGTAAGCCAATCTGAGAATAATCTCCCTTGGCCCCCACCACACGATGTTTTGATTTTTACTGCTGTGAGGTCCCTAGAACAGTGATGCATCAATGGCAGTATCCCGAAGTCTTTCTTGACTAAGATACAGGTCCTAGGATTCTGAATGGATCTGCTATAAATTAGTTCTCCACCCACCTCCTTTAGACCTTTAATTTCCCCCTTATAGGTCCAAGGTTCCTGTATGAGGGCATCATCATATTTCCTCATAGCAACACAGAGGGCAGCCAAGGCTACCCTACTGTGGTGGAGGTTTACTTGCAGCACTCTCAGCCTCTGGCTTTTTCTTTTCATCCTTCAGGGTTCGGAAGATAACTCTTCCCAGTCCCCAAAAGGCCTTGAAATTTGATCTAGTCAGGGCTTTGTAAAAGTCAGGGTCAATAGAGAAGGCCAGCGTCTGCTCCTTCTCGGTAACCTTACGACTCATAACTGACCAGTCTGTCATTCTTGGCTCAGGGTTTTGAATCCAGAGATGAGTCATGGCAGTGGTAACCTCTGAAGTGTCAGGAATGCGAACAAGCACCCTGGGTCTCTTTGGGAGGTCTTTGGAGTCGACTACAGTCAGCTCCGCACCTTCCCACAACTCCCCAAGCCCAATAATTGTCCGCATTATCCAGACCTTAGAAGGTTCATTTGCACAGGTAATCCAGAATATGCCCTGTGCAGATTTGGAGTACAAAAACTGCAGAGGTGCCTCCCCTGAAGGATTCGCATCTACAGCAGACAAGAGTTTTACCTGAATCAGGTCAGCTTGAGTCTGATCCAGTTTGACATGAGGGTGACGTCTGTGAATAACCGCCATGCTGATGCTAGCAACAGCTTCCTTGTATGACCCAGTCTGCACTTGAGTGTTCCTGGGTTTTTTGGTTGCTGTTTTTCCGAAGAAGGTGTGCTTGAGGCAGAGTGGGGTCTTTTTGCACCCCCACTGCACCCTTCTCCTGAGACGAAGGAGTTTTTCTTGGAGGCATCTTATCCATCCAAGTTCCCTCCTTCTTCCTTTCTCTAGTGAGCCTTTTCCGTTGCGCTCCCGAGAGTCTCTTGGTTTGCAGTCTGGTCATTGAGATACCTGCAGCCAATCTCTCCTCATCTGAAGGTGCAACGGAAGACTTTGAGTCTCCAACCTCCGCATGGGGTTCTTGCTGTAACAAGTCTGCAGGAACACCAGCTCCTTGTTCAGGTTCAAAAACATTCATGTCCATTTTTGTCCGACGAGTACAGGAGAAATGACAGTCAACACTGGCAGAGCTCCTTCTACCAGTGCAAGGCTACATACTCTGGGATGTCGCCTGGTTTCCCACAGGCTCCGTTAAGAACATATCACCTATGTGCCATTCACCCCTTCAGCATGGATTAAGGCAAGCCACACATAACACCTTGTGGTTGGGGAGTTGGTCCGCAGTCTCCTATTTTATTCAGAGACAGACCTGACACAAGGACAGGCCCCCGGCTATCCACCACCCTCCGACGTGCCAGGTAGCCACTCACGCCCTGGGAAGCCATTGGTATTCACTACAGCGTGAAATAGATATGGCGACATAATAAGTGAGTGAAAGTGGCCAAAGAATACAGTAAGTTCTTCCTTCTCCTTGTAGGCAGAATTGGTGTACCTTCGTGCAGAGCTGATTGATGCTAAGGCCCGGAACTCTGTTCTCGACCAGGAGCTGCACACACTGCTGTTGCAGCTGCATGCCTGCCAGCTGCAGCATCTGCCTGGTGTGCACACAGAATCAGATGCAGAACGAATCCGCAGGAGATTGGAGGAGGAACTGCAACAGTCTCCAACACATCAGCACAGAAGTCAGTCTGCTTCCTTGCAGGATATGATTGCTTGACATGGTCACAGCTTATACTCTGACATGCCAACCATTCATAATACCTTGTGTACTTTACCCAGTGATGCATGTCAGCTGTAAGGGCCATATGTAGGAGGAGGTTTATGAATTAAAATTCCCCCAGAAGTGAGGCATATTAGAACTGTTAGCGTCACTGGTTCTGCTATGTCATTCAGTAAAGTGGTGCTTGCCTGTCTGGCAAATTACCCAGCATTACAACCCAAAAGCCTGAGAACATAAATATTGACATACATGGAACTATAACTTTGCTTGCTGTTTCATATGGGTGTGAAACTTGATCTCTCATGTTAAGGAAAGGACGTGGGCTGAGGGTGTTCAAGAATAGAGTACTGAGGAAAATATTTGGGCCTAAGAGGGAGATTGGAGAAAATTGTATAATGAGGAGCTTTATGATTTTTACTTCTCACAAAATATTATTTGGGTGATTAAATCAAGGAGGATGAGATGGATAGGCATGTGGCATGCATGGGGGAGACAAGACAAGCATACAAGGTTTTGGTAGGAAGGCCAGAAGGAATGAGACCACGTGGAATACCTAGGCATAGATATACAGAAAAATAATGTTAAAACTTTGTAGGTGACATTGATGGGAATGCTATGTGAGAATCGTCATGCATATCTCATTGTCACACTATGTATATTTTGATTAAAAGATGTGATAAAGACATATTGGTGAACTTCGTGTAGTGGTAGTAGTAGTAGTAGTAGTAGTCATGCAATAGTGGAGAATTGAAGTTTGTGAAATTTTTATGTTCCTTTTCAAGAGAAGCCTTAGACTTAGTCTCATGTGATTCACCTATTAACTTCAATTTTCATACGCAGTTAAAGAAGATGGAATGCAGATGGGTCTCATGGAAGTGGCATCTCTGCGCAGTGGACTGTCTCAGCTGCAGAGTGAAAACACGGCTCTCCGTAATACACTGCTTGCCTTGCATAGCGAAGTGTATGGTGCTAAGCTTGCAGCGAAGTATCTGGACAAGGAATTGGCTGGAAGGTGCATACCACATTAAAAATAATGTAGAGTGAACAGCTTTCTGCTGTGACCAATGAGGCAAACTTGTGACTAAAATATCTGCCAGCATTGTGTCTAGGCTTTTGTGGGAATGATCAAGGGGGCTGCTTTCGATTCCTGTCAGGAACAGAGATTTGTCTCTTCTCCATAGTGTCCAGATCAGCTCTGGGCCTGACCCATCATCTTATACAGTGGGTACAAGAGGGCATTTTCCAAACAGTAAAACTGCTGGAACAGAAAGTTGACCCACATCCATCTAGAATATATGAGCAGCAACTATGTTGTTACTTTACATTCTACAGAAAAATCATCTCAACAAATGTTGCTTACTTATCAAACACCAGTTGCTGTACATCGTGTGGCACTGGCATTATTCCCACATCACATGTTTGTATATCCACCATGTTGTTACTGCTTATTATAAGAAATTGTCATAATATTCATTCAAAGTTTCTGCAGAGTAGTCAGCTGTTTCAAAAACTGAAATTTTCAGGCACGCATATACAGTACGGTGATCTAACAAACCTTCTGTAGATCTTTAAGGAAGGGAAGTGGACCAAAAGTAAGTGTGAGATTAGTGACTCATAAATGAATAATTGGGAATATATTGTATTGCAGTACAGTCATGATAAATGTTACTACTATGCTTCAAATTTAATCCTTGCAGAATACAACAGTTGCAGTTACTTGGGCGAGAAATGCGAGGTGATGTTAGGGACAAACTGTGGCGGCAGCTGGAATCAGAAATCTTGTTGCATCGCCACAAAACTGTGGTAAGGGCATGTCGTGGCAAAGGGAGTGGTGCAAGTGGTGATAGTGCAGGTCCTACATCTGAACCTCCAATAAACAGAAGTCATCATGGTATCTGTGAACCCAGGTTTATCACTGTGCGGCGAGAAGCAGGAGAAGGACTGGGGATTTCCATTACAGTGAGTACTTACATTGGCCTGTGACCTCATTTTCACAAGTGGTCATTTCCCCAGTCTGTTCTGGTGTAGCTTCTGTTCATTATTTATATTTATTTCAGTATTGGGAAATGAAAATATTATGCCGTCGTGTGTGAGGATGCCCTTCCTGAGTTTTTAAGTTTTTTTGGTGTTCTTCACAATTCATATGTATCTTTTAGGGAGGCCGTGAACATGGTGTGCCCATTTTAATATCAGAATTGGAGCCTGATGGCCCAGCAGCAAAATGTGGTGCACTCTACGTTGGAGATGCAATATTGTCTGCAAATGGGCAAGATCTAAAACAGGTAATAGCTGTGATTAGGTTATTTTGGGACCAAACATTCCAGCACATTGCGATATTTGAGGTTGTACAGTGATGTTGCTGAAGATTCGGTTGTTTTGGGTTGTGATGGTGTGTCACTGGGCAGGTATTTACCGACATTTTGAAACTTTACCATGAAAATGAATGCACTGTGATCCTTTCAAACGCTGGGAACTGCTTGCCCAGTGAAACATCGTCACATTGCAGAATCATTGTGTCTCATTGCTGCGTTTGGCTGGACCAGTCATGTGCAGCAGGGCCCCAGCACTGACACCTCAGACACAGTGCAGACACAGTAAAGTGGGTGGTGGTGGAGTGCCTGTTGTCTGTAGTTAGCTGCCATTCATTTTTTCTGTCCTGTCTTCCTGTATCTCATCCCTCTGAGTTTCAGAGGCTAGATTGTTGGATTGAAGCTGATAAGCCAGCAAATGGTTTCTATAATGAAATCTTCATATTTTCTGAACAGGGATGTTAAATCTTCCAGTAGTGCAGGGTTGGTGGCCATAATTTAATTTAGAATAACAGTTTGTTGTTTGTGAGCAAAGGATTTATTTTAAGTCTTTTGCTTCAGTAAGACTACAGGTTGTGTGTTAAGGTCAGATGTCCTGGTGTTAGTACTAAACAAGATTACAGATGGTGAACACTATGACATAGCATGCACACTTCACAAGGGCATGCTGTGTTTTTAAAACTCTGTGTGGTTCCATGGTTCACACATAAATTTAACTTCATCTACACGCACAAGAAAAGCGTGGCCTTTCTTGCGCCGATTTTGACGAAATTCACAATTGCTGACCCTCGTTACTTGGATATCTTGTGTACCAAATTTCACCCCAATTGGACAAGAAATATGGAAATTATGGATGGAAATTAATTGTTGCTCTTAAGTCAAGTGTGTTGGTCGCTGTGCTGATCTTGACAAAACCTATGCATGCGTGGCAACATTTTGTGCAGAACTTCTGTACTGAATTTCATGAAAATCCAACAAGTGCTGTAGTCACTGATAATCTTTCACAGACAGATAACAAGGTCTTCATATAAGGCATTCCTTTTTTACTTCTTAAAGAACATCTAAAATGCGGTGTTTTTGCAGCTGGGCCATGCATAGTCACCATTGCAGTAATGTGATTTACAGCCAGTAAAGGGTGGATTTAACCCACCTGAACTGCAGTACTCCTAAATGCTGAATACAGTGGCCTGAAATTCTTGTAGGCGTCTCACCAAGAAGCGGTGGATATCTTGCAGTCACAACTGGGTGACATCTGTTTGGAAGTGCAGTACGTTGCAGCAGAGGACAGTGATGAGGAGAATTCACTGGGAGAAGATATGTATGGCTTTAGGTAAGATGCAGCCTGTGGAGTAAAGGTAAATGTGATGGCATGTGGGAATGGACATTCAGCTCCCCTCATTCTTAACCTTGGCGTTAGAAGGAGGTGAATGGTCAACTTCTGTGTTAGCTCTTGGTAAAGAGTACCTGATACAGTATGCATTGAATAGGAGGCTGGGTGGGTCCAAGAGCTGGTCTGGGCACTCCAGAGAAAAGACAAATAGCTTGTTTCTGTCAGAAATTGAACTACAGTTTCTTGGTTGTCCAGCCCATAGCTAGTCACTGTATTGATGGAGCTAGCCTGCACCTTCATTGTCAGAGTTTCAGATCTTACATCAGTTGTTGCCCAAGCATCTTAGTTTCTGTGTTTATTATTTCATAAACAGAAACAAGTTATGAAATGTGCATGCAGCATTAAAATTCTGGCACGTTTGTGTCCCTTTATTTGCTGAACATATGAGAGTTAGTTTAAATGTTGAAGCTTCAGGTCTTCTGGGGTACGATGCCATGACAATTGGTGAACAGTTACATTTCAGAGAAGCTTGTTGCTCCCATCTTCAGTGTCAAAGCAATTTTGGAAGTCTCTTCTTGTACTACATAGACATAACAGAGCACTCTTTTATTTCACAAAGGCCATTTCATAATCTCCAAAGCCTGTGCATGCCACAAACCAATCCTTAACAGCAAGTTAAGGAAAACTTGTTTTATGTTACACTAAATTACTGTTAATTAATTAATTAATTAAATACATGGCTGTGGTCTCTCACCCATCCTATTCACCTGATTTATTCCTTTGTGACCCCTGTTTTCCCAAGCATGAAATTACAGCTATGAGGATGTTTCTAGGATGTCTGTGTGAAGTGGTTTTTGTGACTCTCCTATGTATCCTCTTTTGCATTCATGTGAGATGCTCTATGAAATTCTGTGATTTTTGTACTTGATTTTTGGTTTGGTCACTACATCAGTGTGGCATACTGTTGTTTGATGTGGTCATGTGTAAACTGTGGTTGTTTTGTGCAATTCAAAGAAGACAGTGATAGATGATAGGTTGATTTAATCTGTAGGAAGGAAGATGACAACTAGGCAGGCATGCTTTTTGTTGGCAGAAGAAACAACTCCGTGCTTAATACTTTTGAAAAGTAAGTAGCTCTCTTGTGTGGAAATGTCATTTGCAGATACCGATTCTTTGACGATGAGGTACTGGATGGTGGTAGCATGGTAAGCCTACAGCCATTACAGAATGGGTACACCAACAGCCAGCACAATGGAAACAACCGTGTTTTATTGTCCACACCAACAGCTCCCCGAACTCCTGAGTCGCCCCACAGGTGTGTGTTAAAATTCTTATAAAATTTCTGGGTCATTTCTTAGTTCTGCTGTATTGAAAATACTGTGGGCCCACAGATTAAAGTTGGTTTTGATCTCAGTGACCTAATGAAAGGATTGTAATTGAAAAGACAGGATGATGACATTATCTTCATCATTGTTGTTCTTCTTGAACAGCCAGGTATACCAACTGCCACTACATGTGGTTTGTGTTCGGGTTACTACTGTATTAACTTAAAAACTATTGAGTATTTTCTACAAGAAAAACATGGTAAGGGAAATGGTAATTCAATTAGGTATTTGAACAGGAGCAGCTGTACCCATGTCTCACTGTGGATACTGTTACTTTTTTATCACTCTCACAATGTGTAGTAACTAAAACTTGGAAAAATGGAGTATGGTTCAAATTAAAATGTTAAATTTTGCTGTGTAATTGAACACAAGATTGAAATTGAGGATTAATGAAACACCAAAAACTTCACTGCAGTCTACATTATGTCGCAGTTCCTGTCAGCGCTCCCTCTTAGAAAATAGAAAGCAGAGCAGTTACATTTTCATGTACATTGCATGTAACATGACCAGACTGGGCTGTAAAGGCATGTCATAAATATAGCTAAATACTGTATTTACTCTGTGTGGAAGGTGACTCCTCTTTGTAGTCTTCAGTTTTCATTTAAATATTTATACAAAATGTGGTGGTGGTGGTGGTGGTGGCGGTGGCGGCGGTGGTGGCGGTGGT
>BLKM01004240.1:0-16592 GCA_013340265.1 Coptotermes formosanus
TTGAGTTACACTGTAAATATTGTCTCACGCTGTCTGCCCGGTACATGCGAGTTACACTGTAAATATTGTCTCACGCTGTCTGCGCGGTACATGTGAGTTACACTGTAAATATTAGACCTGGGGCCACCGCATAAAATATAGTCCCTCGGGCAACCAGGCGCCAGACATTTGTGCCGCCTGGCAAAAACTACTTATACTATAGTGCCAGCGGCGGGTGATGACGTTTGTATTTATATCTGGTGCGCACCCAGAATTTTTCATTGCCGGAGGGCGGGGGGGGGGGGGGGGGGTGTTGATTCTGAAGCTATACATAATTTACATTTGATTACAAAAAAATATAAAAATTTAAAAATTAAATTTGAAAATATAAAAATCGTGTAACTGTATAACTGTAACATAACACTGCAACTACATTTATATACAAACACGTTCCGTGACGCACTAACCTATTGTACGTCACAGTGCCTAATCGGCTTTGTTTTTTTATTTAATCAACGACATCCTCTGACTGACTGACTGACTGACTGACTGACTAACTAAATAAATAAATAACCCCACGGAGCAGAGCCCTTCTTGAGAAGCTAACAGTTTCTCGACTTGTCAAGAAATTCCTTGCATTTTATGGAACCCGGACGTTCATTACCGCATTCACAAGAACCCACCACCTGTCCCTATCCTGAGCCAGCTCAATCCAGTCCATACTCCATCCCACTGCTTGAAGATCCATTTTAATATTATCCTCCCATCTCCGCCTGGGTCTCCCAAGTGGTCGCCATCCCTCAGGTCTCCCAACCAAAATCCTGTATGAGTTAATTCCCTGGCCACTGTCGTAAGTGACCCTGGTCTATGCAGGCTCCTCACACTCCATGTTCCAAAACTCATATCCCTTTTCCCTTTGGTCGTGCCAAAGAATCGGTCCATGTCCGAGACTTTGTAGGCCGTTTCGTAACAAAAACATCCTCAGACATTTTATTTCATTTTTCAAAACTAACGTACAGTCATCAGCCGACTTCAGTGGTTGATTTCGGCTGAAGGGTAAATCACGTAAAATGTTTGATATAACTACGTCTACAAACTCCGCATTTTTTAAACTTCCATTCGGGGGGAGGACGGGCTACAGCCAGGCAGCCTCCTCCCTTGGGTGTGCCGCTGATTTATATTAGATGAGTGCAAGTAACTGCGTTCATCTGCCTTCGCCTGGCGTCGTTGCTTTGCCTAAACTATCAGCCAACAATAAGGGAAGATTGCTGCTGTCTGAGATATAACGCTGTGCAGTCGGATGGACCTCACACATTTCTCGAGAAACAGGCTGCCCCATACACAGATCTATGATGACTGATCATAGATCCAGCAGCTCTTTGTGAAACGTCGCTGCTTATCTCTCACACAGCACGGCGTCACGCAAGACTGTAGTCACCGTGAAAACCTCTATTCCAGGCCCACTCAACCCGCAGATCGCGGGCAACATGCTTCCCGTGACACATTTTTATGTTGCCAGCGGAGACATTCGAAATTAGAAAACGTCTTTTAATCGTCTTCCTCCTAAAGCCTAGAGAGAAAACCGAAAAAATTTTAAAAAATTACGAGCTGTTTAATTTTGAATGATCCATAACCGTGCACTGAGAGAAATAGGGTATGATATTAAAACCAACAAATGCACACAAGTGTATGAAAGTGTACTGTGCACATGTTTCGGCCACTCATATGACAACCTTCAGGAAGGTGCATTACAAATAATATTATACTTCACGAGCAGTTTACTTATGCAGATATACATTACGTACTGGCTCATTTTGCAAAAATGAGCCAAAAAGCGACGAGAACCGTTGGAATGAAATTGACGGAGGAAACCCGAAGGACTCGGGGGAAAACCCTGTCCCAGTGCCACTTTTTCCACCACAAATCCCACATGGACAGACCCGGGATCGAGCCCGTGACTCCGCGGTGACAGGCCGGCGACTAACAGCGTGAGCCATGGCACGGCCCCACCTATAGTATACCTTAGCCTGTAACCATGCGTAAGTCCTTCCTATGTGCTGTTTTTACGCAGCAACACGGATTCATCCAGAGCGTTAAAAACCATGCAATTCTTTTGAACGTGATCACGTTACGATAAGTTTTTAAAGCAATTTATGATCAGTCTTTAGTGTAGCTGTAACACTAGCAGAAACCTCAGTTTCCTGAAACCTTTAAAGGTGCCTGGAAAATATGTAAGACGTACTGCTGCAAACAAAGGCTTTCTTTTGAATAGCAGCCATTTTCTTCGCAGCTGATCCTGTTAGGAGACCAAAATAACACTGAAGACGTGATGTAATGAAAAAAAAAAAAGGTTTGTTCCTGGGGCATTCCTTGCCATTTTGCTTACTGCACTGGCCCTGACTGTGGTGTGAAAACCTAAGCCTGCGTTATTTTATGACAGTTTAAATGCCAGTTGAAAATTTACTGCAAAATTTCTGAACAATGAGTAATGTATTATATATATAGAATATCGTCACCTGGTCTTGACTGTTTAAAGGAAGGACAGCTTCCCGCTTGGGGAAATTCGCTTACTTCATGCCACACATCCTTCTTCCTTTCCTTTATCCATTCCCGCGCTTTCATAAACCTGAAGGTTCATTACCGTTTTCACAAAAGCCCGCCGCGTCTCCATACCCTCAGCCAGATCAGTCCACTCCACATTACGTCAAATAATGTCCTTAAAATCCGTTTTAATACTATCCTCCCATCCGCAGTGAGGTTTTCCAAGTGGCATTTTTCCTTCAGGTTTCCCCACCAAAATCCTGTATCGATCCCCCCTTTTCCCGATAACTGCCACATGCCCCGCCATTCTGATTCTTCTTTAATTTGATCACCCGAATAATATTTGATGAAAATTAAAAAAAAACATGAAGACCCCCCAGAGGAAATTTCCTCCAGCCTCCTATTACTTGCTCCCTCTTGGGCCCAAATATGTTACTCAGCACCCCACTCCCCAAAGCCCTTAGTCTATATACTTCCCTTAATATAATACACCAAGTTTCACACCCACATAAACCATCAGGCAAGATTTTGGTTCTGTGTATTTTAACATTTATATTTTAAGTGTTCAAACGTGAAGAAAAGGTCTGTACTGAGTCGGAAGAGGCATTCCCTGAGTTTAATATGTTTCACATTTTTACATGGAATCAATTTAGATGTGTTAAATGTCCTTCCCAATTATTTGAATTCTGTCATATTTTTACAGATTTATTACATGTACAGTCGAACTCGGTTATAACGTCATGAGAGGGGCCTGAATATTGTGTGTCGCAATAAACGAGTAGTGTAGCGTTATAGTTAAGAGGAACTAATTGGTACCACAGAATATCTGGCGCTATAGACAGGGTGTCGTATAAACAGATATCATTATAACGGGGTTCGACTGTATTTATATTGCGACCTTTAGGCGCATTCGAAAAATTGCGAAAAACAACTATTGCCTTCGTCATGTCTGCCCCTCTGTCCACATGGACCAACTAGGCTACCACTGGGCGAATTTTCATTAAATTTGATATTTGAGTATTTTTAAAAAATCTGACGAGAAAATTCACGTTCCGTTAAAATCTGACTAGAATAGCGGGCACTTTACATGAAGACCTGTGTACATTTATGATAATATCTCGCTGAATTCTTCTTAGAACGAGAAATGTTTCAGACAAAAGTTGTACAGAAAGTCAAAACACACATTTTATGTTCAGTAACTTCTCCCCCGAAAATCGTGCCGTTTACGAGATAATGTAGAAAAATATGGTACAGCCAGACAGGCCACAGATGACAATATAATACGGCGCATGCGCTTTGCGTGCTGGATAACTAAGGCTACAGACACACACTGAGAATATGTAATACTTATTACTTTCTCAAGGCAACAATGGTTACGCGAACGCGCACCAATATTATGTTTACACCTACACTACCTCTCTTGTTTCCTTTTATGCCCATCGTACATAAACCCGTACTTAGTTTTCTCACCATTTACTTCCACACCGTACTCCTCAATATGAACTAAAACTCTTCTATGTCCTTCTTTACAGGCTCTGTATTCCCACCCAATAAATTAACGACACGAGCCTACGCGAGAAGCTGAACGGTCCAATTCAATTTCATTCCCTCCTGGTTTTGCTGAACCTTACTAATGGGCATATTCCGAAACAGTTGAAAAGCAATAGCAATGAGACCTACTTTTGTTCCTTATCTCTCATCCATCTTATTTGAAATTAAAGTTAAGACATTGTCGTGACATGTGCAACATTGTCAAATTATTGCGTTTGTCTGCACCAACTGCGAGCTCTAGAAATTAAGCATCTAAACACTCTATTTTATAATTAACCCTTTAAAGACGAAGCGTATCTATTTTATATAAGGACTCAGTGCGTACCGCGCTGTAAACACTCTCCACTTCGGTTATAAAAACCAGTCTCTTAATGTTTTATAAGGCAAAAGTTGCTGTTTGTTCTGAGATCCGTACAAAACACATAAACGCAATGTGGGCACCACGTAGAATTTTTTAATGTTAAACCTGGTGGTACGTAAAGTTACCGCTAGGCTTTAAAAGGTTGATACATCAACCAACTTATGCACTCAATCTTACGTGATCACGCGACATCCCGTCCCTACAGGGCGCGTGCAGTGTGTCACGTTGAGCGGTGTGGTACACCACGTAAGATCGAGATGGACGTTTGTATGC
Organism: Coptotermes formosanus; assembly: GCA_013340265.1. Taxonomy (NCBI): domain Eukaryota; kingdom Metazoa; phylum Arthropoda; class Insecta; order Blattodea; family Rhinotermitidae; genus Coptotermes; species Coptotermes formosanus. The sequence goes on from BLKM01004240.1 coordinate 4,706, forward strand.
ATGTTCCATACAGATGGTTAACAACTACGAAATTATACCTGGAAAGGCTCACCTGTGTTATTACAACATTTTAGTTTTATGCTTACTAAATTTGTGTATTTTAGAATTTGAATATTTTAATCACTCCAATAAGGGCGATATAATACCAAACTGGCATTTTGGGCGTGTACTCCTTTGTTCTGAATAACTTTCTGATAATGGCACCTCGATACCGAAACATGTAGCAGTTTTATACTTGCTTCTGAATGTATTTTATTAAGTGCGTAAGTTGGTTGATGTATTAATTGTTATAACACGCACGGCATAAATAACATAAAATAAAAAATGCACTTTATAGCTATAAACTGTGTGACAAGTGATATTTGTGTTACTGAAAGTTGCTGTGACGCTGTCTGACGGTCTGTCAGACTCTGCTCTCTGTGCCAGCAACGAACATAACATGCAATCACATATCAGCTGACTAGACACGAATAACCTTTTAATGGAATATGCCTGTGGTCGGAAAAGAAATTGCCAATTTTCAGAGGCAGAATTTCTTCTCAACTGGAATTGTTTCGTAGCTAAGCAGTATCAGTATGAACATATTTTTTAAAGAACACTGCGATTTGAACAGTTGTTACAGCTGTCTCTTTTCCCATAAGCGTAAATTGGGTAGGGCAAGGGGGGCAAATTCCCCCGCCCCAATATTTTTTCAACCTAGATTACTGAATTGAATAAAAGCAAATTTAAAAAACAGACAAAAAAAGCTTGCGTTTTATGGGACCAATTTGCCCCCCTTTCAAATTTGACTCATTTGGAAAATGAAGTTCCTAATACCCATAGTCAATTTTGCGCCCCCTTCCCCCCCCCCCCCCAAATGTTATTAGCCAAGTTACGCTTATGTATTACCCCACAGATGGTAAACCGTATCTGACATGGTATCGTCAATTAAAGGAAAAAACAAAACTAGAAAAAACATACCAAGAAAAGGCCTTCTCCCTGTACACTTCTAACCTTGCGAACGCAGCAAACGTAGCTTGCAGGACAGATGAATAATACAGATGCACCACTTAGACGAGTCATGTGCTGATACGAATACGACACACGGATAAAGAAAACACGCCAGCACCAGGACTCCGCACGGCACGTACGACCCACTCATCAGCAGCAGACCCCCCTGCCCACTATTCTACCAGCTAAGGCGGACGTACAAGCGAAGTGTCAGCCTTCACTTTCGTTCTGACGAAGAAACGAACCACACTGCCAGAAAATTAATTTAAATTATCAGTGCTATCCTGCAAAATTCGTATTTATGTTCGTGTTCTATATTATTCATACCGTGCGTAATCACTAAGCGAGTACAGGTTCATACCAACTGTTGCACTGTCATTATTGAAAATGTTCTTATATTACAAAACTTTGTTTCCACACGTTTCGGTCCCTATTGGGATCATCTTCAGGGATATTTTTAAAAATTAAAATTACATACACAGCGTGGTAATTTGTATGTGTAATGTTTCGATCCCTATTGGGATCATCTTCAGGGATATTTTTAAAAACTAAAATTACACATACAGCGTGGTATGCAATTACCACGCTGGATGTGTAATGTCGGAAATAAGTTTTGCAACGTAAGAACATTTTCAGTACATTAGCTGCTATGAACTGATACTTGCTTATGTTTGTGTCTTTGCTTAAACGGCAAATAGCATAAATAACTGTAATTAACCGAACAAATAGGAAAGCCACATAGGAAAAAATACAATTAAATTACAAGTGACTATGACGCCAGGAGAATGATTACATCATTTCCGGTTTGGGACTTCTAGTGTTTTAAGACCTTGATTCATTTTACGAGACCAAAAACCTGCACATACAAATATACATACATGACATGACATGACATGACATGACGTGAGCCTTATCCGATCATATCAAAATCGCAGCCTTTTTAAAATGTATATTTAAAAAAATGCTGTGCTTTTATTATACTCCTATTTTAACACTACAAACTGTATCACAATTCTCTAGGTTTTAAATATTGGAGTGGCTCCCTGAAGATGGGGATCGGCCGCCGAAACATCATATGCATATACCTGTTTGTGTAAGTTTCTGGTCTTAAAAAATGAATTCTATATCGTTGCACTGTGTGGCTAATGTTAATATAATTGTAAGGGCCTTATTTACAGATTTTTTTGACTAACTGACTGAACCAGGAGCGTATAAATGTGTTCCACTCACTGACTACAACAAACGCCTGTATACCTGCGCCACTCTGTGACTGATACACCCTTTAGACGCCGGTCGTAACCTGAGACTATACACACCTCATAAGCAAGTGTCAATGAGTGCTCTAATCAGACAACCGGTGCCAGTATAGATAAATTACATCGATAAAGTCCCAGTCATTTTGCACGACAACCTTCAGCGCGTGTCTCACAAAATTTAGGTCCTCCTACCTCAGTCACATGATTGCAGCTGCTACGTAAGCAGACGAATACTGACACCACTGCTCCGACTGCAGGAACACACTGACCCACGCGCACACGACTTCGCGCACTCTCCCTACCTGTGACATCAGCCTAGGCTCGCTGAAGTTACATGCGTCTGAAGCTGGAGAATTTGTGGAATTAATCCTGTTATACGTAACAGTCGCAATTAAAGAGACGGCCTCTACAAATATGACATTGATTGAAGCAGCCGCTTTTATACAAGAATGTTAATGAATGAAAGAAACAGCGACTTGTTTAACTCTGCACGGCTCTGTTACCCGAGTGACTGAAACATAAATTGTGGGGAAATGTGCCATCGACGGCAAAAGACACGACTGTGACACAGAGTGGCTGAAATATCAGTATTGACACGTGTGCCACTGAGTCAAAAACAGCATATGCAGGTTTTTCACTGAGAAACAGCCAGAGGATTTACTGAAACTAGCCATCACTACCAATGTGCCACAAGCTGACATAGACAAGGCATCCCGGAGATGTGTGCCACGGACGGACTGCAAAATAAATCCTCTTCAGCTGCATGTTGACTGGAATATAGCCTAGATAAGTACGAGGGCCGCACGGAACTACTGTTTCCTATTTTTCTCAGAAACGATAATTACAATTATAATGGAATTTACACAGGTAAGGGTTACATCCCTTCCAAAGCCAGCCCCAGTGGCCGCGCGGTCTAAGGTGGGGGTCTGCAGCCGCTCGCTTAGTGGGATTGTGGGGTCGAATCCTGCCTGGAGCATAAATGTCTGTCTGTTGTGAGTGTTGTGTGTTATCAGGTAGATGTCTCCGCGTCGGGCTGATCATTCGTCCAGTGGGGTCCTACCGAGTGTGGTGTGTCTGAGTTTCATCATGAAGCCTCGATAATGAAGAAGCCCTGGTCCACTGGGGGCTGCTGCGCCATGAAAAAAGAATTATTGCCGAAGTTGAGATTATTTTTCCACAAAGTCTCCTTCACTATGAACACACTTTTTCCACCTTTACGAGACAGGCGGTATGTCGGTCCAATAAAATTCTTTCCTGAAGTGCTGCAGGCCTGTCAGCAATGTCCTTTTCACCGCTCTTAACGACGGACACGGTGTCTAACTGAGCTAACATCTATGGCATTCTGATTATATACTCTTCTCAGACGCCTATGAATCTGTATCGGACTGGAGCTTTCAGCAGTAAGAAATTCAGTCATCACTCTCTGCTTCGAATGTACGTCCACACAATCCGCCATTTTACATTGCTACTGTGTTGCCCGCACAGGACTGACTGGAGCACCGATGATCCTGGTGGAGCTGGACAGTGTCGCCATCCGGTGGATAAGGTAAGAAACACTAAGTGGCGCCACATTTAAAAGAAAAAAATAAGTGGCCCTACTTAACCCTTTAAAGACGAAGCGTATCTGTTTTATACAAGGACACAGTGCGTACCGCGCTGTAAACACTCTTCACTTCGGTTATAAAAACCAGTCTCTTAATGTTTTATAAGGCAAAAGTTGCTGTTTGTTCTGAGATCCGTACAAAACACATAAACGCAATGTGGGCACGACGTAGAATTTTTTAATGTTAAACCTGGTGGTATATAAAGTTACCGCTAGGCTTTAAAAGGTTAAAGACGAAGCGTATCTGTTTTATATAAGGACTCAGTGCGTACCGCGCTGTAAACACTCCACCTCGGTTATAAAAACCAATCTCTTAATGTTTTATAAGGCAAAAGTTGCTGTTTGTTCTGAGATCCGTACAAAACACATAAACGCAATGTGGGCATCACGTAGAATTTTTTAATGTTAAACCTGGTGGTATATAAAGTTACCGCTAGGCTTTAAAAGGTTAAGAGCGAAACTTCTTACATTACCGATAATAGAAAACCTTTAGAATTGTGCTGTTCTTGGCGAATAAAATTCTCTGTTTCCCCAGCACTCTATAACTTCACCATCCAAATGTTATTGCTCATCATTAAAATAAAGAAAACGCACCAATCAAGGTTAAAAATACACGCGCAATTTAGCTTAATAGCATGTGGCGGCGGTTTCTAAGCCAGTACCTTGGCTTCCGTTAGAAGCCATTAAATGAAACTGAATACAGATCAACAGTGCAGCTCGCTAACGATGTCTGCAAGGGCAACAGGAAGTATCCAAAGTAGATTTGCGCCTCGATTTGGCGGTATTTCAGAATGTTTCTAATAAAGCAGGACGGACAACAGAAGTTAAAATTGAAGTTTTCACTGTGTTTAATTAAACCTTACGCCATGAACCCCCAAGGCGGGGGGGAGAAGGTGAAGCTATAGTTACCCTCTGACACTCGGCACATGTGTGGTTTCACTTACCAATCGTCTCAAGCCCTGTGAAAACGCCCCCTGTACATATTGGTTGGGGGGTTATGTTGGCCTCAGTGGCCCCATTTTGACGTTATGGAGAACACATAATACCCCGTTCCTGCCGGGGCTCGAATCCCGATCACCATACGCAATATACAACATTAATTAAAGTCTCTAGGGTGTATTTATGACTAAAATACCGCCTGTTTAAACATTAAAGATTCCAAATTTTACTCACAAAATGTGCTGATTTGATACAGATATTATTTCCCTCCGCAAAATTCCCCAATTTACCTTTGTGATACACACACGGTGTTTTTCAAGAGCTACGTAAAGGCTGCGTTATTATACATTATTTATATAAACTAATGGCGTCAGATGGTTAAGAACTACGAATGGTTTAGAGAAGCTACTTATGTATTAGCATCATAAATTACGTCGCAAACTTACCGAAATCACCGTTCAAACGAAGCTGCTAAAATCCATCGGCTGTGTCGCGCGCACACGGAGCACCGCAGTCATACTGACACCACGTAGCGTCACATTGCGGTAGTGCAGAGCAGCTCCCGGCAAGGTTGTAGAGAGGCCGGGCGTGACCTTGCGCTCACGGCCGGCTCATATTGCAGCACCACAACAGAAGGTCTCCGATTGTCTACGTAACTCATCCATGGTTACATTAATATCGCTGGCGGATTGCTTTTAGCGACAACAGAATTACCTACTAATCTAACACACAAAATATGGCGAGGCCTACGTGCTGTACTTAACTCTCCCTTTGCTAATCACAGATTTAACCTTTTAAAGCCTACTGGTAACTTTACGTACCACCAGGTTTTAACATTTAAAAATTCTGCATGGTGCTCACATTGCATTTATCTGTTCTGTGTGGGTCTCAGAGCAAACAGCAACTTTTGCCTTACACAATATTAAGAGATTAGTTTTTATAACCGACGTGGAGAGTGTTTACAGCGCGGTACGCACTGAGTCCTTATATAAAATAGACACGCTTCGTCTTTAAAGGGTTAACACACAACGCTAGCTTCATTATAGAATTCATTACGTCCATATACAAGTATGTAAGCCTACGGCAGCCGTGGCTCTTCAGTTTTAACATAAAAATTTCTACATGGCGCCCACATTGCGTTTATGTATTTTGTACGGATCTCAGAACAAACAGCAACTTCTGCCTTATAAAACATTAAGAGATTGGTTTTTATAACCGAAGTGGAGAGTGTTTACAGCGCGGTAAGCACTGACACCTTATACAGAAGAGATACGCTTCGTCTTTAAAGGGTTAAGATTGTATAAAATTTTGTTTTATTCGTTTTAGCTTCACTACTCCTGTAAATTTGTATACAAATACAGTCGAACTCTGTTATAACGTAATGAAAGTTTCTGAATGTTTTGTGACGTTATAAACGAGTGTTGTTATAACCGAAGAGTGTAATGTTATGGTTCACAGTGAGGAATTGATTGGTACCAGAGAATATCTGACGTTATAGACGAGGTGTCACATAAAACGATGTCGTTTTAACCGGGTTTGACTGTATATGTACAATGATATCGAAAGTGAAAACCAGCAAATCTCGGGCGCAGACGGGATAAAGTCTCACTATGCCATAAAATGTGGGCAGATAAAGCAGGTGCTGTGTGGTTGAACATGTTCTAAACGTCTTGAAATTCGGTTCGTTTATTTTCGTACTTCTAAGCTAGTGGGTAGTATGGATACACCATTTATTTTCCAGCGGCGCTACAGCCCTTAGTGGGGCCAGGACTTCCTCATTATCGAGGCGTCACGGTCACACTCAAGACACGCCACACTCGGGAGGACTCCTCTGGAAGAGTGATCAGCCCCTCGCAGAAACGTCCACCTGGCAACCCACAACACTCAGAAGAGAGAGACATCCATACCCCCAGTGGGATTCGAACCGCCCAATTCCAGCAAGCGAGCGATAGCAGACCCACGCCTTAGACCGCGCAGCCATAGAGATCGGCGGATACGCCATTACCTAGCCTTACATGATACAGCTCTAACACAGCTAGAAATGTTCAATAACGTAGCAGTTTCCTTGTCAGTCCGGCGATTCCATGCACTCCCCGATTTGCGCAGTACTTACATTTCAGAAGGTCTGCGCACGTTGCATTAATCAGCGCAAGTAGGAAACGAGTATGCGTACGGTAAACTATATATGTATATACAAGGGAGTCCAAATAAAATCCGAACTCCAACATGCTGGAACCTCATCAGCCGCCGCATGGCCGCCCTGCTGCCTGTGTTGTCGCCCAGCAGTATTCTGCTGCCACCTTCTTCACATTGTGCCTTTCAATCCCGCAATAAAATTTAGGCGCACTTTGCAAAAATTTAATTCTATCAATTTCTTCTTTTTTTAAAAAAATGTATTAAGTCTGTAATTTCGTAACTTTAAATTGCCAAAGTCGGGGAATGTCTATGTATAGCAGGATTACACCCACAAGGTTCCCGTCCTTTTGCATCACAACCTTCAGCGTGAGTCTTACAAACCTTACGGGCCCCCAGCCCCAGTCACATGATTGCAGCTGCTACGTAAGCAGACAACACTGGCACCTCGACCGCTCTGACTGCAGAAACACACTGATCTACGCGCACACGGCTTCGCGCACTCTGCAGGCGTGTGACATCAGCCTAGGCTGTCTAAAGTGACATGCGCCTCAAGCTAGACACTTTGTGGAATTAATCCTGCTATACAATTTTTTTTAACTTTTCAGTATGATCTATCAAACGGAGGGTTTGTGGGCGCGAATAGTTGGGTCACACGCTGCACCCTTCAGACACTTCACAATTGTGGTTTCTAAATATTTCTTATGAGGAAAGATTATCTTCAATTTAACACCACGTGCAAGAGCTAAGTATTTACAGTGCAATAGCATAAATCCTTTCAGATATTAAGGAGAAACTGTTGCGGATAACAGCTGTAAATGGCACTTTCACATCGTGAGATTAGAAGAGCACTTTGATAATTCGGCATCACTCAATATGCATTTTGCCAATTTGAAAGTTCTAGAAAGACAGCTACTTGTGCACAAAAATACTTTGATTGGGCATGCGCACAACGCGGTGTTGCTGTCTGCCGGTGCGGTATCAAGATTTTATTGATAAACCTGGACATGACAGTACTGCATTTTAAAAGTACTGTAGTTGTCGATTTCGTGCATTTTAGATCAATTTATTCAATTTATTGCACCAACTGCGCGCACGTTATTTGCACTTAGTGCATTTAGTTGATACAGTAAGTGCTGAGGAGGATATTTGGGCCTAAGAGGGACGAGGCGACAGGGGAGTGGAGAAGACTACATAACGAGGAACTTAATGACCTGTACTCATCACCAAATATTATTCGGGTAATCAAATCGAGAAGAATGAGATGGGCAGGGCATATAGCACGTGTGGGGAAAAGAGAGATGCATAAAGGATTTTGGTGGGGGGACCTGAGGAAGGCGACCACTTGGGAGATAATATTAAAATCAATCTTCAAGAAGTGGGATGGGGGCATGGACTGGATTGATCTGTCTCAGGTCGGCAGGTCGCGGGTTCGATTCCCGATGGTATCAGTGGATTTTTCATTGACATAATCCTGTCGGTCGCACTATGGCCCTGGTGTCGACTCAGTCTCTAAAGGCGGTCGTTGCGTAGGGCTGACAACTTTACCACCTTCATGTGCCGATTGTCTAGAAATCTGGGAGTCTCAACCTCCTGGAACCCTCCGGGCCTGTCCAGGCCTGTAATGGGATTGCTTTACCTTTAAAGGGCGAAAACCAGAAATCACAGCTAAGTTTTATGTCACGTTATTATATGACTTTAATGCGCCACATGTTTCGGCTCAAGTACAAAGAACATCAGGCGAAATTAGAGTGCTTTCCTTACGATCTAGTGAAAGAAGGCCTGCGTAACAACAGTCCAACGAGGGGCTCAAAACCTCTTGTTTATATTTACCTTATGTAATATTATCAAGAACCAAAATTAAATAAAACAAAGGAATTACTCAACATCAAGAAAATATTTAACCCAGCGCATAACTCAGAGTGTTACAAAATTGCATGACGTCCCTCTCGAGGCCGAACGACATGTATAATATTCACTTTCACGCGCAAGTACTAGAAATTAATTTTAATTACTCGGTTTTTAAAGCTAAGTTTTAGTATGTTTTATGTATAGAATGTCTCCGTGAAAAATTTTAATAACTTTTGCTTATTTTATCTTATGAAGATTACAAAGTTCAGCTCTGAAAATCTGAAATATATACAGATATACCGACGCGAAAAATGAATTAGTGTACAGTCGACCTCGGTTATAAGCTCACGAAAGGGACTGAATATTTCACGTCATTGTAAACAAGGTTGTTCTAACCGAGAAGTATAATGTGATGGTTAACAGCGAGGAATTAATTGGTACCACAGTGTGTCTAACGTTATAGGCGAGGTGTCGCATAAATCGATGTCGTTATAACCGATTTCAATTGCAGTTTACGTGATAACTTTTATTTGGTACTCAAACTTTGCCTGACGATGGCTTTTTGTACTTAAACCAAAACATGTTGCACATTAATATAATACAGAAATTAGTTGTGATTGATGGCTATCAGTTTTGACTTTAGCACGTTGAAGACATGACAGCACCTCCCTCGCCACTTCGAGTTAGCTCGTCATGTAGATAAGATGGACGATCTAACCACGCGACGCCAGGCAACGCTGCTTGTTACCTTCCTGGTCACACGCTTCAACTTCTCCATGCACTGGAAACAGGGAATGCAGGATCGCCAAAAGTATTTCGAACAGCAAAGTGGCGCTTTTTGTTTGGACCGGGAGACGAATCCAAAAGCCCCGGCCGGTATAGATCCTAGAGAAGCCAATCTAGCTGTTCGACAGAGCAAGATACTTTAGGGTGGCAATCAATAAAGAGATAACCGGACCGTATCACATAAAACAGGTCAGGAAGAAGGCAACTAACTAACTAACTAACTAACTAACTAACTAAATAAATAAATAAATAAATAAATAAATAAATAAATAAATAAATAACTCCACGGAGCAGAGGCCTTCTTGAGAAGCTAACAGTTTCTCACCTAGTCAATAAATTCCCCGCATTTTATGGAACCCGGAGGTTCATTACCGCATTCACAAGAGCCCGCCACCTGTCTCTGTCCTGAGCCAGATCAGGAAGAAGGCAACCCAGGTATTAAATATTTTAGGCCCTCTCCTTGACAGAATAAGTGGCCTGTCTGTCAGAAATAAGAGAGGCGACGTACATACAAACGTAAAATTGAGGGGCGTTCGCGTAACAATTGTTGCCGTGGAAAAGCAATAAGTATTAAACATTCTGAGTGTATCTGTAGCCTTGGTTACACAGCATGCAAAGCGCATGCGCCGTTGTTACATTGTTATCTGTAGTCAGTCCGGCTGTACCATATTTTTTCACATTACCCATAAACGGCACAACTTTCTGGAAAAAAAACTTATTGAATATAAAATATGTGTTTTGATTTTCTTTACAAATTTTGTCTGAAACATTTCTTATTCTAAGAAGAATTCAACGAGGTGTTATCACAAACGTACATGGGTCTTCTTGTAAAATAGACTACCTGTTATTCTTGTCAGATTTTAATAAAACTTGTATTTTCTCGATAGATTTTTGAAAAATACTCAAATACCAAACTTCATGAAAACCCGTCCAGCGGGAGCTGAGTTCTTCCATGCTGATGGACTGACAGGCAAGCGGACAAACACGACGAAGTTAATATTTGCTTTTCGTAATTGTGCGAAAGCGCCTAGCGATGTTATTCCGTAGGCAGCTCATTCGTCCCAAGCAGGACCGTGTCTCCCCTGTCTGGATGTAGGTTGCCCAGACCCACGCCACGAAGAGGAAGGTGCAACGTTCAAGTGTCCTGGCACTGCTATTTGCGCAGCTTAGGACGCCAGAAAGCAACAAATCCGCGAGTATCTGCCGGTTCAATTTTTCGTCAGCCACACAAAAGCACTGAACGAGTTTTGATCCAAAGTCAGTTTGCGCGGGGAAACCCTCAGTTCGACAACCCAGCAGGTACTTTTGTCGGTCCAGGGCTGACCAAAGTCACCCAAGGCGTTGTCCAAGAGTGAGTGGAAGTCCGCAGGCCAATCGAGGCAGCCGCTAACAAGACAAAACGCTGAGAGTACGGAGTGGGCCCAACACGTCTCGGCTACTCTGCTTGACGCTTCCCGGAATTCTCCTTAATTGTAGGGTGAATGACAGCGTATTATTAAGAGATCGAGCACGGCCCGCATCTCCTTTAATGACGAAGACTTTCAGCCAAAGATACTTCCCCCCGCGTCACAAAAGCTGTCATTACAAGCGATCGAGACACCCGATCCGACTAAAAATTCTTCCCTTCACATGGGGTTTTGTCCATCTGTGTCAAAAGGCCTTCGTACGAATACGTCAAAGCCTTCAGCTGACGTAGCAAATGCGTTAGCATAAGCACAGCCCGGCAATGCGTTTCGTGCACAGGAATGCGTAAGGGACAAACGGTCCGGGCCAAGTTAAATATTTGGTTGGTTGGTTGGTTGGTTGGTTGGTTGGTCGGTTGGTTGGTTGGTTGGTTGGTTGGTTGGTTGGTTGGTTGGTTGGTTAGTTGGTCGGTTGGTTGGTTGGTTGGTTGGTTGGTCCGTCGTTTGATTGGTTGGTTTGTTGGCTGTGTGATTGTTTGTATGTTTGATTGGTTGGTTGGCTGGTTGGTTGGTTGGTTTTTTGGGTGTCTGACTGGATTTTTGGCTGCCTTGTTTGTTTGTTTGTTTGTTTTGTTTTGTTTGTTTCCTTCTTTGGTTGGTTGGTTGGTTGTTCGTAATTTGGTTTTTGGCTGGTTGATTGGTTTATTGGCTGTGTGTTTTTTGTATATATGTATGTATGTATGTATGTTTGTTTGTTTGTTTGTTTGTTTGTTTGTTTGTTTGTTTGTTTGTTTGTTTGTGTGGTTGGTTGGTTGGTTGTTTGGTACTTTGGTTTTTGCCTGGTTGATTAGTTTGTTGGCTGTGTGTTTGTTTGTTTGTTTGGTTGGTTGGTTGGTTGGTTGGTTGGTTGGTTGGTTGGTTGGTTG
>BLKM01004241.1:0-13189 GCA_013340265.1 Coptotermes formosanus
GGCACCTCGGTGCCGAAACATGTAGGAGTTTTATACTTCTGAATGTACTTTATTAATTACAGTTGGTTAAAGTATTAACTATGGAATAACTGTCAAAGGATTTTCACTTCGATATTCTATACGGGAAATAGATTTCTCTCTTCTTTAAAACGTCGTAAGCTGCTCTGGGAACTACCCAGCCCAGCATACAGTGGGCACTTGCTTTTCCTCTGGGAATAAGATGGCTTGCATATGAAGGCCACTCACTTTCATCTAGTGTCGACGCTAACAACGCATGAAGCTACGTAGCTGTGAAGGCACTGCCGTTTTATCACTTCATTGACCTGTCAGTAAAAACAGCAAGCCGAAGATACAAAAATACATTGCCTGTCGAAGGATAACAAATTGATAAAGAAGCCAACAAANAGAAGCCAACAAAGACGTTTATTTGTTTTGACGGTATCACAGCGAAGGTTGTCTGTTTTCAGGAGGAGACAACTGAAACTTGTGTTAATTACTAGACGGACTTTCCTTCACATGAATGGAGACATTCTGACAGTAGAAGGAATTTGTTTTACGAAACTGAATTGAAGCTTTGAACAAACCTTATTTCAGAACACAGACTTGTGATTTCAAAGCGATGGAGGACTCTTACTTCAGAAAGAGAGAATGTGCTTTGCCATTTAAAATTGTTATTTAAATATTGGTTTTATTTCGTTGTGGTTACGTTTCCAGAAATATAAAATCACTGGTTTGAAAAACGAAGTTAAAACAAACATGATGTTAATTAAATCAAGCAGAATTACCCGTCCCTCGCCCTTGATTTTTTCTTTCCTTTTCGATAGAAATTCGAAACCCTGAACTGGCGAGTACTATTCAGATATTGCATTCATTTTTTAGAGTGCGGAGCAAATTTCAAGTAAGCGGAGTAATTTGCGGAATGTCCCTTTTATTATTTCCCAAAGCACGGCAGGTTTATTTTATTGAATCTGACCACGGTCCAGTGTTTGCTTCCCGGTCAGAGTCTCCTAAAGGTGATACTATAAACAGGAAATCTAGATTATTAATTCACATTCTATGAATAAAGAAAAGGAAGGTGCAGTTATGGTCTTTGATTAAAGCGTATGGGAGACCGGGTTTAGTTGGCACACTTTTCACTTCTTAATTTTTTACAATTTTCATACAAATGATACAAAAAAGAAAATGGTACTGGTGGCACATGTCATTCTTAGACTATGCACGAAAATATAATGAAGAAGTTATATCAACAACTAATCCAAGAAAAATGAACTTCTTCTAACCTCTGCACGTGTGCCAACTTGCCCCACATATGGGGTAGGTTGGCACATATGATGGGGTAGGTTGGCACATAGTAGAGACTGATTTATTTTTATTGTCAAAAATATTCCAGGGCAGCGTGAATGACGCTAAAATATTTAACTGCTAACAACATAATGAAACTGATTTACAGTCCGTACAAAACTAAGGACAAACATCACAAATTACATTGGAAAATGAAACGCGGTACAGATATATATGTCCACAAAACTTCAGAAATTTTCATCTGATACATCCGACTTGCAGTTGGGACAAATATATCCCCAGGAAACGCCAGAAGTTCATTTTTCATGGGCCCACATTTGGCACTGGGTGCATTGAACCCGTATTTCCCCCGCTACAATACTGCAGTATGTGTCCATGCAAACCAAACAAAATGTTTCCCCACCATTTTCGTCTGAGCAGTCTGTCTGAATTTCCCTCACTATTTCCCTCTTCTCCTTAGAATCTCTTTCAGGGTTATCAAAAGGCGCCTCTTGCTTCGCTTCTGATGTTCTTTTTGCTTTTGTCACTTGTCTCAATTTCTGCGCATCTCGGAAGGCTGATTTCACCGGCGTATCGGTCAGGATTGCGATACATCTTTTGTTTCTAGTAGCGTTTGCTTTTAGGAAAAGTACGGAGAAGTTCAGGAGTCAAGGACGTGCTTGAGGAAGGATTTGTTTTGGTATGTGTTCTTTTGGAAGGACCTGCTTCTGGAGAATGAATTCTTGAAGGGTCTGGTACTGCAGACCCATCATGTTTATGTTTCCGTTGCTGCAGCTCGATGCTGCAGTGTCTGTGGCTGGAGCTGGTCTGTCTTACATAGGAGAACAGAAAATCCTCATCAACAAAGATATCTCTATTGTAGGGAAAAATTCCAGTGGCCAGGTATCCATCCTCGATATTTGCAGGAGAAGCTGTAAAGTTGAGAGACATGTTGATAATTTCAGTTCAATCGTAAATCGTCATCGTTTTTCCTGCATGGTTTGTGATCCATGATTCACATGCACGACTGACATAGGTTTAGGGGCCCACAGACACTCCTATCAAGGGGCTGCAGCTTGTGACTAAAATGAGGTGGGAAGAAGAGAACTGTCACACCGTCTTTTTTACAGCAATCGAGTGCAACAACTGACAAATGCGAATCATGACTCTCCAAAGGAGAACTAGTGGTCGTTCTCTTGAAGGTTTCACATGGGGAAAAAAATCTTTCACAGACTTCACAAATAATTCCGCCTGCATCCATCCAGGACGACTACCATCACCTTGAATCTCTGCAAGAACACCACTCAAGAAATGGGCACGAAATTTCACCCTAGGGAAAATAGAACATGGCGGCACTGTGTTTCCTGCCGCTGAAACGTCCAGGGCTGAAGTTGCTAATTTTCCAGGTTCAGCGGACATTAGTGTCTCTATGTATTTGCAACAACGGCGCGCAATAACTCCATCATATATCCGCACCGTTTTTATACCCGTTTCGTCCATGTTCCATATGTCGCCCGAACCAAGCCGCAGACGACCAAACAATTCTTTCAGATTTATAAAAGAAAAGCATTAACATCAATCTTGTTAAGCTCTACCGATGTTGTTGCCTCAGGTTTGCGCAGTGAATCAGTTTTATGCCTTTTCAAGAATTTCGCAAACCATTCTGTGCCTGCCATTTTTGTATCCCTCCAACCTTCGAGGATATTTATATTTAACGCCATTGCGTACTCAAAAGAAAGCTTTCTCACCTTCCTTGCAGACAAGCCATAGTAGATGTCTGATGCCATTTACAATGATTTCTCTGAGTTTTCTTAATCACCATCAGTGAACAAATGCGCAGAAATTACACTTATCCTATTTTTAAAACTTAACCCTTTAAAGCCTAGAGGTAACTTTGCGTACTACCAGTTTTAACATTAAAAAATTCGACGTGGTGCCCACACTGTGTTCAAGTGTTTTGTACGGATCTCAGAATAAACAGCAACTTTTGCCTTATAAAACATTAAGAGACTGGTTTTTATAACCGAAGTGGAGAGTGTTTACAGCGCGGTACGCACTGAATCCTTACATAAAACAGATAGGCTTCGTCTTTAAAGGGTTAATGAGAAATATGATGAAAGACATAAGAACATTTTACTTTATGTAGCGACCCATTTATCAAAAATAAAACTACGGAGCACTTTTGATTTCTTTCCCTTTTCATTTATACCATACAGCAGAAACAAACGTGAACTCAACTGGCGAGTTTTCTTGTACTCAATACTGAAGGTCGGATTCTGTGAAATTCCTTGTATATCCTCAAAAGCTCTGCTGCAATATGTCGTTGGAGAGAAAAACGGGATTCCAAAATTTCTTGCTAACTTCTAATCGACCCATTTTCTATTCTGGCTGCCTTAACGGCTCGAAGAACTGTATCTGGGGCAATGTTTGCCATTTCAAGTTTCCTTTTGCACGATCTTGGCATAATTATATTTCCTTAAACAACACTGAAATGATGAAAGTAATAAGAAGCGTACCGAATACTGCACTGTTGGCCGCGGAGTAAGGTGGCACGGTGAGCCAACTTGCTCCATAGCAAGTGTGCCAACTAGACCCCACACGAACTTTCAGTTTTGAGGTTAGTTTCCTCTGAGATTAAATGCACAAGGAACGCTGTTATTTCTCAGTCATATTACCACATATATACTACGTAACTACACACTTTTAGTTCAGATAAATCCCTAGCAGCCTTCTCAATAATACGTATTTACCAAACTGTTGTAAAATTACTCGGCGTTGTGCAAAACACATACAATGAAATTTTGCTTCCGATAAAGCTCGCAGCAGATTGCCAACTAACTTCCCTCCAATGAAAGATGTAGCTCTTCATACTGCCCCACAGGTGCTGCGCTCTTACAAAGGAGAGGCGAGATATTAACGTTGTGCCAACTTACCCTTGTAGCCAACTAAACCCGGTCTCCCCTACTTCTATTCTATTTCTATGAAAAGAAATTTTATTGTCTCGAATAATGCAACGCAGGAAGTGTTTGGGGTTTCGAACCTCGAGGCCCGAGCTTAGGGCTCAAAGGAAACGCACCCAAAAAGTTGTTCAGCTCGCAAAATTTTAAGCACAAAAACAGGCCTATACCAAGTTCAGAGTAGTAAAATTGGGTCAGATTCTGTAATCGGCAGCCAATCAAATTCGATTCGCATTTCTCCCTCAGATCCATGTCGAAACTCTGAAGACTAGCAGCCAATTTAGATGCTAGCAACAGCGATGTGCGTTATTATAAAACGCGATGGCAGAACACGGTGCGATTAATTTTGCATTAATTATGAATTAATTTTCAATTAATTCTTATTCATTACGAAAACCCTCTTAAGACTCTGCCGTCATTCTGCGTAAATACCGTGGGGATGTTATGGGACAATCTACAGCGATATCTGGTCAGGCTGTTCACAGTATTCCGTGACCAAATATCTCAATCCTACATCGAGCTCTCAGGCGGTGAACTCATCTCCAAAGCGAACCTGTGCAACCAAACATCCGGTGACTGCAGCCTCTGATTAATTGGCTGCCGTGGATAAATTGACGTGTTTAAAGAAAAGGTCTGCCTGCTTTATCAAGCAGCTTCCCCAGTGAATGGCAGTTAGTGAGCAGCTGCCTGACCTTCCACCGTACGCAGTCTTTACGTCAGAAATATCTGTGAACAGAAACGCTATTCTAAGTACGTAAGTGAAAGTGAATATTACCATCGCGTGCTTATGGATGGTTATGTTATGGAACACCTGCATCCGCTGGGAGATCTTGTTACAGTTGCCGTGCTTAACAAAACGACAAAAGAGACATCCTGTATAAACCGATTTCTCCAGTAGAAGGTAATGATGACCGAACACCAAGTAGAAACATTTTTGTAAATTTTAATCCAAAAATTAGAAGGAATTAAAGTAAGGTAATGTAATTTAAAGACGTAAAATTTAGAATAAAGACTCGAATTACAACTACCAGGAAAGATATTTTTTCGATTATTTTCGATTATCTTCAATTATTATATCACCATGCCCTTGCACATGTGTGTGTGCGCGCGCGCATGCGTGTGTGTCTGTATCCTATTTCAATATTTCAACCAGTTGCCTTATTTTGACGAAATTTGAGGCGGATTTTGTGTTACTCAAACCTTATGTTTTCGTCATGGATTGACATGCACCAACTAACGCACTGTTAGAGATTGTATTAACCTTTATACATAAGCCTAAGCCCCTACATATGTTTCGAGGATCAAGCCATCATCAATGGGTCACTGGTGCATAGTTGACACTAATATCATATCACGTGAGGGCAACCAGACGGCATACTAAAAAGGATGTGCCGTGCGAACTTCTGAAGTGGCATTAATAGCAGCACCCCTTTAGCGCCTTCAAATGGTTTAGTTGTGTGTAAATACTATACATCCTGACACACTGTTCGACACTTTAAGGGCAATAACTGCAAAATATAAGATCATACCGCGAATGCACTGGGTTGATATTTTTCCTTATTTGCACGTACCTTCTGATAGCAGGATACCCGAAAGGAATTACCCATAATCAAGCACTGGTAAGTACAAATTTTATTTTATATTAAAATTAAGATGCTACAATTTTTGTTGATTACATACTTTGTGTTTGTATTTCTGAATTATTTGTACAGGTACAGCTACTTACATTAAAACTGGATAAAGGGTTAATTCGCTGATCTTAGGTCAGGTGCAGAGAGACGGACGTAATCTCCACATAAGACGTTACTTCCTTCCTAGTAAATAACGCCTAAACTGTGTCTGCACATGATGTACTAATATATAGGCTACATATAATGCCAGTTAGTTACTGAGTGATACACGACATGACATTCTGGCTGTTTAATAAATTTTCTTCCAGAGGCGGATGCAAATATCGCAGTGACATTCATAGCAGAAGAAGACGCAGCTTTCGAGACAGGACGTCACGATTATTTATCAGCACAAAGGCGAGGGGTTTTAGCATTTATTTTGCTGTCATCACGAAAGGAAATTATCGTCCTGTGTCTTCAGGGCCTGTAGAAGTAACTAGTGCACACAGTTCGACATTTTACTAACTATCTACCCCAAATGAATAAGACAGCATGAAGGACTGGGGATGAAGACAGTGTATGTCTGCACAGCCCAACACTTCTTGTTCTTCGTTCTCTTATTATCCCTATACGTTTTATCCGAATGTTAGAAATATAATTAGAGATTTTTGTGTTGAACGGCCCCGCAGCAAACGCTACGGACGCACCGCAGCCTTAATGCTTATTGTGTAACCCTTTGATAAAGATGATCCCTTGTTTTCCTTTTTCCGTGTAATGGAGCAAAGGTAGAATAAAACTGACAGGGAGAAATCGAAGTACTCGGGGAAAAACCTGTCCCAGTGCCACTATGTCCGTCATATATCCCAGATGAACTGAGCCGGGATCGAACCGAGGCCTCTGCGGTGACAGGTCGTTGAATAACTGCCTGGTATGTATAGGGTTGGTAAATTTGATTGCTTGTTTGGACGGTTAACTCTTTCTTCGGCCTCAGTTCGTACCTTGCAGCGAATAGTTTCTGTCTGCATTATTATTTTTAGATATTTAACACTTTTTTCTGCCCCATCGCTTACCTAACACAGAACAGTCTTAATTACTATGTTTAAATCATCGAGTTTTTCTTCGGCCTTAGCTCGTACCTTACACAGAATTGCATCTATTTCCATGACAGAGACCAATCACGTAAGTATACATACGTCTCCATAAAAACCTCTTGTTATTTCTCTTATATTTTAAACATACATCAATTTTCTCAACATATTTAAGTAAAGGGCCCCAGTATAAATTTTCACGAAAATCCTTCCGAAGGCCCGAATTATTCCACGCCCACCGACGGGCGTACAGAAAGACGTGATGAATCTAATAGTCCCCTTTCGTAATTGTTTTGCGAAAATGAGTAAAACATTATCCACAATTCCTATTCAACTGCCGCACATGACTTTACGCAAGTCTGCTGTCATGTTGATGTGTATTTGAAATGTAAGTTTCTGTAGGCGGTGGCTATAATGAATGGTGTGTGGCAGGGTGTAATGCTGCGAAGATTGATGAAACGTACACAAGTATCTGCTGGAGCAATAAAGAGAAGAATCTGTAACGTGAAGGCAGCACTTTTTCTCTAAATGTTATCAAATTTCTCACAGATTACACTCTGTCAGATACTAGAACGTAGCATTCTTACAATTAACACATCGAACAACATATGCACTCAATAAAATTCGCAACAAATATTAAACTGTTACATGCTTCGGAAGGGGGGTGCCATCACCAGGGAGTTACTCAGTGCAAAGGAGTGCAGGCCCAGCACGTTAGGATAGGTACTGCAGCATTTTTTAGATGTATGTTCGCATCCTGCTTTTTAAACAAAGACGCAGTTGTGTAATAGGCATATTATAAATTTTTATTTATGTATTTATCTACTTATTTATTTATTTATTGGTAATTTATTTGACGGAATCCACAGTAACTCAGAGACTATAACTCAATACAACTCAAAAACAAGTCTAAACACAACTCCTAGATTCGAAATTATTCAGCTACATTTTTCGATCCCAATAAGGATAAACATCTGGCTCTTGCATTAAAATTGTACATTAAGTTAAAAAGTGAATACGCACTATACATTTGTTTATGAGGTCCCATAATTTACATCCTTTTGCTCCGAAGTTCTTATTCTCATTTAAAACCATTACAGTAAGTACTGGTGCTGCGTTTCTTCCTTTACTGTCTAAAAAATTGTTAAATTCTGATCAATGTTTGGCGTGGGCCTAACGATCGTCTGTTCCGCAATTTCCACCTGCGAGGTGTGTGGATTCCTGTACTGGTTACTTATTATATCGGACGTTCATGTTCCGACTTAAGCTTTGAAAACTTTTTCACATACGTAGCAGTAAACTAAACTAAGGTGTTTTGATATGGACAAATTTATTTAAAATAATTCTTATTAACTTTTAAAGTGCCGGGTCGGTATTTAAATTTTAGCGCAAGGTTTACTAAAAACGTGGATATTATTTGAATAGAAACAGGTAAAATTATGAAATAAAAGGCATTTTGTGGGAAAGAAGACAGAAATTACGCAGCATATTTAAAAAAATACAGCAAATTTCCTTTTCAAAATATATAAAATTAATTTCTAGGGGTGGTCTTTACGTGCCTTCATACGTGTGAACTTTGGTTTTTAAAGGTTAAATTACAAAATTTTGAATCACTTTCGTCGTGTTTAATATCCTGTTCCTCAAATTTCGGGTTATATCTTCTTTGCCAACCATATCTACTCTGAATAAAACGTAATTTATTTACTACTGAATTCTATACTACAGTACTACCAGTAAAATGCTTGCATTGTAGCCACTTATAATGAATTAGAAGGGATGTAAAGAGAAGTCTTCGCGGTCTAACTGAAAATATTAACCCGGCATTGCCTTAGAAGTAATAAGTAAATCCACAGGACCTCTAATTCAGGATATTCGGTGCCCTGATCGAGATTCGAAACGGGTACATCCAAATGACAGTGACAAGCCTTGCAGCTTCAGGCATCTTGCCCGCCGCACAAAATGTGCAATATTATTACAGGAGGTTGCAGTAGCAAGGGCGTGTATGTCGGAGGGGAGAAACAATAGGCTATATATATGGAATGGGGAAATCCCCTTTGAAATTTCAACGGGAACGTTTGACACTTCCTATCTAACGCTGTCCCTACCATAGATAAACTTCCCAGTGTTTCACTGTTGCACATTACCTTCCCTCACATCGTGATATGACAAAATGTACAGACAGTAAAAGGGTTAAGGCCGTCAAACAAAACTGACTGTTACGATATATTAGTGCATACCTTTAGTCGAACATGTTTCGGCTAAGTACGAAAAGCCATCATGAGGTGACATTAAAATACCAAATAAAAGTTATCATGTAAATCATATTAAACCACTGTTCATATCAGTATACGTAGTTGAAATCTCAACCTTACACTTTCCGTAAGATAAGCCGAAATCACTAAAATTTTGAGCAGCTGCAGGTTACATACAAAGCAATAAAAAGATGTTTTTGAAATTTAATATCTAAAGAAGTTATCAATATCTAGTACTTCCGGGTGAAAGTGAAGGTTCTTTTTCGGCCCCGATGGGGCACGTCCTTTAAATCCAGAAAGATAATGTTCAGTTTTACACCATATGTTATTACCAAAACAGAATTTTATTGTTAAAGAAAAAATAATGAAAAACTTTAAAAACTCACTTTTGTAATAATCTAAGTTGCCTTGAAATATAGAGCTTTTTTAGATATTAAGCAATTCCTTGTGTCATTTTTATTTAATATATGTTCTTCGTAATGTTGCCTAAGCTACAACTGAGTTACGTATGTAAATGTCATAGTATGTTGTCTCCTAAAAATATGCAAATTATAACGACTGGGAACACGGCCTGGTACATAACTGAGCCAGACGTATGCTGCATCCTTCTGTAAGCAACAGCGAAGAATATGCTTCACAGGCTGAAGCATAATCTTCACTACTGCTCATTGCTGTTAAACTTTGAAGAACTAGGAGTAGGTGGGAGGATAAAATTAAAAGAGACCTTCCAGAAGTGAGATAGGGGCATGGACTGGATTGATCTGGCTCACGATAGGGACAGGTGGCGAGTTATTTTGAATGCGGTAATGAACCTCCGCTTTCCACAATGCGGGGAATTTCTTGACTACCTGAGGACCTGTTAGATTCTCAGGAATGGTTGAGCTCCACGTAGTCAGTCAGTTAGTTAGTTAGATAGTTATTTAGTTAGTTAGTTATTTAGTTAGTTAGTTAGCCAGCTACCTAGCTAATTGCTGTTATCCTCTGTTCTTATTTATAACTATCAAATACTGTGAATAGAAAAACCACCCGATAAACATTGCCCAATTTAGACCAATTTTACACGAAGGCCATGACTTACGAAAGAGATCCTATTATTACATATTATTGCTAAATATGGTACCTTACAACAGTTTATATACGAAGTTTAACCTCACTTCATGTACAGTAGGCCTACTCACAGGTATCTGCATCACCTGTTGCTTACGTGGTGTTTTTGTGTATGGACAGGACTGTGATTTAACCCAACCTAACTTATGGAATTAACTCTGTTATGACTTACGAATAGATCAACTTAAGAACAGATGTAGTTACCACAGTTCGATTTACAAAAAGGGCCCAGGAAGCTAACCCCTTTGTAAAATCGGTGATTTTGGGAGAAAACGTACTATTTTGGCATTCTCGGCAGAAGGAGGAACAACGATATGTAGTAGAACTCGGTTATAACGTCATGAAAGCCACTGAAGAACTTGAGTCTATATAAACGTGTGTTGTTCTAACCAAAAGGAACAAAGTTGTGGTTAGCAGTGAAGAATTAATTGGTACCACAGAATATCTGGCCCTATAGGGGAGGTGTCGTATAAGCCGATATCGTTATAACCGGCTTCAACTGTGCTTGTCAGGTGAACCAATAACAACGCCAAGATTCGACGTCAGTGCATACTGTGTACACTCCTACCCCTACATCGGTGTGCGTACCTCTCGATACTGCAGAAAAGTGGAGTTAAAGACACTGTGTGTACTAAATTTCGGTAAGACACCTTCGCGCTGTCCCTCCAAGGAAGATGACACAAATTCAATGTCCCCCAGTGTCCTTCTCGGTACAGACGTGGGGTGAGAAAAATCCTGTCGCTACCGGGAAGAAAAATTTGACCTCTAGCCGGGGAGCAGTTGGTTTGAAAAAACAGAAGCATGAAAAATGTAATTAAACGTAATTGCCTTTAAACCTTGAAGAGAACTTGATGTTCCACCAATCTTAACATCCACAAATTCTACGTTCTATACGCAGAGTTAATTTATGTGTTTTGTACAGATCTCAGAACAGCAGCGATTATTTCCCTATACACTATTAGCTGATTGAACATGTAACCATGAAGCAGTGTATTTACTGCGCAGTACGGGCTGAATATGCAAATATAATTCAGATTAATCATAGTCTTTCGGCTTTGCAATGATGACTCTGGCGGTTAGTCGCCGGCCTCACATCGCAGAATTCAATCTTCTATCCCAGGTCAGTCCATGTGACATTTATAATGTACTGAAAAAATGTTACATACCAGTTCATTTCTGGGTTTTGAGATTCTGACGCACTGACTATGAACAACAGCCTTTTTAGGAGGTAACGCCGTGTGTATTGGTAGAGAGCTACCGACTTCATCCAAAGCTTAGTTTAGATTATACCACATTACATGCGGTCACATTCTAATTCCTTTTACTTTCATCCTTCAACGCATTTCTTCCTTTCCTCTATCCGTTTCTCACTTGTAACTAATTCTCTTATTCCTAAGTTTAAAAATGTATTGAGTTATAATTTTTATTATTATCCGAAAAATGCATTCGATATTACACATTCACAGCAATAAATCGAAAAACACATTACTCCTACATGTTCCGGATCTTATCGGCCCCTCATCAGGGGGAAAATTTGTCGGTATTACACAAAACCATAACAGAAAATATGTAGTCATTTGCATACGTACACCTGTTGGTGGTGGTGGTTTGTTACACAGTAGATGTCAGCGTGTCAGTAGAAACATGTAGGAGTAATACGCTTTTAGATTTATTACTATGAACCTGTAATTATTGATTGCATTCTGTTGCAAAATAATAAAAAATCAAATTATAATGCACGGTATGGAAAATATAAAATAAGTTACATTTCTATACATCCGATGGCACACTTCCAATACCAGTGCTGCCATCTCTGTTACTACGTGAAAATTACGTGTTTCCATTCCAACGACACAACACAGCCTCCTGCAAATGCGATGAGACTGTGCCACAGTTAATAATGCGTATCCTATACGTTTCTCGTTTCCGGGCTGGAATTATTCGCGGATATTATTTCCATAATACTGGCCAATTGCCACAATGGGAAGACGTGATAAAAATTGTGGTCATGTGTGGATGGTTGTCTGAGTGTATGAGCGCACAGTTAATCTGTGCCCGGGACACGCTGTCAGGGTGTAGAGTGGGAACATCAGCGCCTGCTCCGATGGATCAGCAATCTGTGTCGCACAGTCACGGATATATCTGATAAGACGTTACAATTCATAGACCTCTGATCGAATCATTGAGGGTCTCATGTTTCATTAATTATTTTACACATAAATACATTTTGATAAAGGTATCAGAACGGAACAGCAAACATCCCTTCTGATAAACGTATTTATTCATGACTTATCTATCACGGCTGTCAGCAGCTCTCGTTACATAGTGCGGAATAGCCAGGACTATAGCGAACCGACACCATTGAACTCTTACGGACAGCATCTATTGTCATCAAATATCTGCCTTTAAAATCTGAATTAAACAATAAAAAATGTCAACCACTACATTAACCAACACATGCACCGAATAAAATACAGTCCTAAGCTATTTTAAAAAAAAACTCTACATGCTTTGGCACCGAGGTACCACCATTAGGGGGCCCTTCGATACAAAGGAATGTAGATATAACACACACAAGTGATTAATATGTTTGTACTGAACGGCCCCCTGATGATGGCACTTCGGTGCCGAAACATGTAGGGGTTTTTATAATAACTTTCGAATGTCTTTCATTCATTGCTTGAGTTGGTTGATGTAATAACTGTAAGAAGACACACGACATGAATAACATAAAAGGAAATATATCAGGATACCAGCAGTCCTGCCACAGATCTGAAAAACACACCTGCTGAATGTAAGCTATAAGCTTTAGTGCTTACGTCAACAAAGACTGTGACTTTGGTAGAGAAAACAACTGTACACAATCTGCAATCAAGTAAATCGAGATGATCATA
>BLKM01004255.1:0-12386 GCA_013340265.1 Coptotermes formosanus
CACACACACACACACACACACACACACACACACACACACACACACACCTCTACTTGCCATATGCCTTCATGGGGTATACAGGGACACTTGGCCTTAACCTTAATTGTACAGTTAAGTGAGGAAGTCGCCTCCACTGTGTAATTCGACAGACAAAAATCAGTGCATGGTGTTTTTTATCCACAAGAGAACTAAAGATATATGAGAGCCTGAATATTTCCATTCTATGTCTGTAGAACTGTAGATGTTAGTTGCTGGCAAAGAAAATCCATGTGGCAGCATTAGCCCTCTCACTTCAGTGGGCATCACAGATGTTGTTCCTCATTCCACTGCTTTTGTAGTGTTTTCAGAGGGTTGCACAACTGTGCTTGTGGAACTGGAAGTTCTAGGTGCAGTGCTTTGTGAACTTGGATTAGTATAACTGGTAGAGTGACTAGGCTATGGGCTGTGTGACTCAGGAATCGTGGTTCAATTTCTGATGCGAAGGTTACTTTTGTGTGTATGATGTCTATACCAGCCCTCACAGCCCCCTATTCAGTGAGCTGCAGCTGGTTTCCCATTTTGCAGTGACGGGGCTGTGAAATGGAGCTACCCCTCCACCAATTCTACCATTGCACTGTGGGGCTTAATGACAGGGACAACTGTGTTGTACTGTTCCCCTATTTTCATTTTGTTGTGACAGTTATGGTGAATATCAAAGTAGAGGGTATTGAAACTTGATCACATATGGTGAGAAATGAACAGATGTGATCTCTTTCAGACAGCTTTTCAGAACCAGCAACATGCAGTTGCAGCCCACATTTACAGACAGAGCAGTTGAGTGCACAGAAGAAAGTGTTTCTTATTCAAAAAATGCCAGATTAAAGTTTTAGAATGCAAGAAAAGTGCTTTGTACTTGGGGTGTTAGAGGCATTAGAAGAGGTTCACATGTCAAACTTTGTTAATGCACATTCTTTGTTTTTCCTTTCTTTTTGGTTTCATTTGGTCGTGTATGGTTTTCTGAGTTGTTATTCTGTGTGGTCTGGTTGGTAGGTGGTCCTAACCCAAAACACCAACTGAAACCTTCTTTATGAGACCAAAGTCCCATATCAGAATAGTTTTTGTTAAAATTAACATCTGTGAACAGAAATTAAATCCCTATTAACACAATTAAGTTGTGCTGTCATTAACCTTTCAAACGCTTTGCGTACCACTGGGTTAAACATTAAAAAATTCTACGTGGTGCCCACATTGCGTTTATGTGTTTTGTACGGATCTCAGAACAAACGGCAACTTTTGCCTTATAAAACATTAAGAGATTGATTTTTATAACCAAAGTGGAGTGTGTTTACAGCGTGGTACGCACTGAGTCCTTATATAAAATAAACATGTTTCATCTTTAAAGGGTTAATGGTATATTATTGACAAACAGGCACAGGAGAGTGAACTCCAGAAGCCTTGGGTGACCGAGGCTATGAAAAATGAAATAATGAAGAAACATAAGCTTTATACGAAGGCTAAGGCAAGCAATGATGAGAATGACTGGAAGGAGTTCAAGGAGCAGAAGGCTCGAGTAGCGACAATGATACGTGAAGCTAAACTCGAGTACATTGGCAATCACCCAGAGGAGGTAAGATTTATTGTTGCAGTTTAACTGAGATAAGCTGGCTGGTGTCATTCTTGTCTACATGAAAAAGTAGGCGGCATTTGGGGTCCATTGCCAGAAGGTTACCCTACAAAAATGAAATTGTGTTCATATCTTGAGCACTTTTTTTTACGAAGCAGGATTTTCCAAACTGAAGTCATGCCCATAATGCAGTGCACTAAATTGTGATTGTGACTTTGACTTTGTAGTATAATTTTGTGCTTTCTGTATCTTGTCACAAAACAGTATTGACAGGTTTTAAGCCCATGTGTGTGGATCGTGTCATGACCTGAGTTTGGGAATTGCTGCTCTAAAGTATCTATTATCTTGGGCATTTGTATTGAGTCTTTTAAAATACTTTGCTTTCATTTATACATTACAAATCCTGAACTTGCCATTGAATTTTAATAATATGTGACTTTACTGAGTAATCTTTGCTAACAGTTTTACTTTGAGTGCTAGTGTTAGCATGTTACATGTCCCATCAGTTTCATAATATATTGCCTTACTATTTGTCATGCCCTTTCTGAATCAAAATAGTGTTTTTTGAAATGAAATTATTGATCACTCCAAATAATCCATATTTTTTCACATGGGATTTAATTCCAGGACGTTGATAAAATCATGGCAGAAGTCAACAGTAAAGGAAAGAAGTGATGAGCAAATTTTGCTGGGCCCCACAGTGTACCCTGTTTCTTATCATATCCATCCGTCATGTTTTGTTTAGTGATAATTGATGTTTCATGTTAGTATTCTAGAGGACACTGTTAGATGTGTTACATGTGCAGTGAGTGGGGCTTTTCAAACACATGACAAACTGTTATCCACACATGTCATGGATTTGTTTTAACAGACATTCTCTCATTAACTTCAGAACGGTAATGCATTAGACAGATCTGCTTACCCAATACAAAATGTGTACAGTTATATATCAGTACTAGAATGTGTTTGTGTCTAATATGGCCAGTTGTGGTATCTGTTGACTGCTGTGCAATATTGTGACATTCAGTTAAATTCTTGTCACATAATTCAGTGGATGTAACCCTTGTCACTGGATTGTATGCTTCACAATTGGATGAAATTGTATTCTTACATTGTATCAAGCTAATAAAGGTTATGGTGGGTAAGTGGAGCATAAAAGCATTTTGTGGCACGCACCGTACAAACACAGTATTGTTATGTCATTTCAAAATCTGTAGTGTTGATGTGCTTCAAAATTAAGAATCTAACCAGGTTAATTAAGAGTAATCACTGTTTTCTGCCTTACCTGGCATAGTAATAACCACACGTCATCATGTGTCTCAAGTACTGTGTATTAAGATAAGTTTTAACAATTTGTGTATCATAGTTGCTACAGGCTTTTCATAAGTGGGATGTACATGAAGCCCAAAAGTAGTTCACACCATTTATGTTCATTAAGAAAATAAAAACATATATGTGGAATTTCTAAATCATTTCAGTAATTTCCTGTACCCTTCAAAATTGTATGTTTTAGTTTGGTATTTGTCAGTATTGCTGTTACTCTGTAGTTTAGTGATATGACACTGTTTGTACAATTGTGAGAAGGTGATCTTTGAATTGTATGTTCTGTGAGTATCATTATGAACAGCTATTTCATCATGATTAAAAATTTTGCTTTATCTGCCATTTGAAGTATATGTTGATACTGACATATATTTGTTATGCAAGAAAAATCTCTGCAGAACAGACCATGCATAATGTCTTGGACATGAGGCAGTCTGTACCTCAGCACATGATGTGCAAACTGGAGTGCTTACAGTAAGTTAACTTTCCTACTTCACTGATTTCATCAAAATGTTTCAAAATTCTGCAATAACATTGTAAGAAGTAGGGAATGTTTGGCCAGGAACATACTGTTGCATGTACTTCATAGAGGTGTACTCTATGAACGTAGTAATAGTGTTTGTCAGTATACATTGTGATTCAAGCTTTCCAAAATATGAGTTTTGTATGCTCACTTGTGTTACATATTCTTTCCTGTACTGTTAAAATATACCAGTTTTTAAATTGTGATCAGAAGGTTACAGACTTTATTTGCAGTATTGACATAACACGTCAACTGTCATGGTACAGTTGGGATCTCCAGCTAGCCTATGTGATTCCAGGCTCAGTCCCATCTCTGGATGTGTGATGATTAATTATTCTATCACCAGCATTGAAAGGTATAAAAGTGATAATGAAAAATCCTTTTAAATTCTTTTTTAAAACAATGAAAAGTCTGTAGATAAAGAGTCCATTTGACTTTGGAGTTGACTGCCATTTTCCATCTTTAACAGAAGATAATTATTCTAAAAGTTCTAAATTTAAATCAGTTAAGTGAACATGTTAGCATTTTTAAAACTACATTCATCATACCCATTCAGTGTGTTATGTACCAGTATGATGCTTTTAATGTTGCATTACTGCAATGCAGACTGGAGAAGGAAGATGTGTGATAGATTAGGTGACAGAATGCAATTTCTTCTTTTAAAGTTTTGGGATTTTTGCTTACTAAAGTTATGACTCATTTTGGTTGAGATTCATTTTAGCCACAATAGCTTTAACAGACTGAACTGCTGTGGTTCTGTTTCAGTAGAAATGTTGACTTAGCTCTAGTCAAAGAAACAGTTGAATTTAATGCTCATTCAGATGCACTATCCCACATTTGGCTTCATAGTTGGGGGTATGAAATTAGAATAACGGTTATACAACAGTTACATGATGTTTGTTGTGTATCTCTTTAAATCCATTTTATTGGGCTCCTACAGGGAAAACAGCATTACTGTGAAACATGTGATCGAGAATTCAAGACTGAGTCCAAACTGCTTGAACACGTTCAACAGCATACTGTATGTGGCCTGGATGGCTGTCAGTTTGTGGCACATCCAAAGGTCATATTGAGACACGTGCAAATGCAGCATCATACAGGGTTGTACAAGAAAATTGGCAACCTGTATACTCCTGAAGACATTACCAAATGGATTGCAGAGAGGAAAAGGTGAGGAAATTATGTGCTGCTAGTTCTTTATGCAGTAGGGTCAGTAAATATGTAAAACACAAGAAACGGTTATTTGTTGCTGTGTGGGGTCACTGAATATGCAAAAGGGAACAAACCAACTGGTGCTTTATGGGTTTCGTAAATATTTAAAATGCAGGAAACTGGATGTTTCTTTACGTGGTCAGTCAGTGTTTGATGCATGAAGGGGTGGTGATATTTGGAGTTGGATACATAAAAGTGTTGTTTTTTAGTGGTCATTGAGTACACAAAAAGGGACAATTCAGTTACTCTGTGGGGTTAAATATATAAAGATGATAAACATTTTGATCAGTGGCTTTGTAGGACAGTGAATGTGGTTAGATTATTGATTTATGGGGTCAGTAAATAAGTTAACTTGCTACTGCATATTCACTGTGGTACAAGCCAGAAGATCAGGGGTTCAATACCAGATGGGGTCATTGGGATTTTTCATGAACTTAATCCTCCTTGTCTGTTCAGAGAGTATAAGTTCAAAGTGATGGTGCGTTTTTTTCCAGTAGAAATCGAGACGACAACAGGAAAAATATTGGAACCTACCCTGAAGTATTGATATCAGTATTTGTAGATAGAATGTGGTCTGCAAGGTGTGTCAGTCCTTGAAATTGTGAACATGAAAGGTTGGCAGCTTAATGGGGTGTTCTTTGTAATGCATCATGAAGGGAGAACAAAATATTAAAAGTGTTTGTAGTGCTTCCATCTTCTTATTTGTAGACTGTATCCTACTAAGGAGAATGTAGCAAGGAGACAAGCTGAACAAGAGGAGAAACTGAACAGGGGAGAGAGACTTGGTGAAAATAAGAATCGCTTTGGGAGAAATTCTGTTTCCTTTATCTCAGGAGGAACAAGGGGCACAGGTATAGGTGAATGTTTATTGTAAATCTGATTGATGTGTCATACAGTTGGAAAGGAATGGAACATATTTGTCAGTAAAGTTTGTGATGATTAATAATTAATGTTACATGATTAAGGGCTCAAGGATTAAAATAATTTGTGATCACAGTTGCTGTAATATTGTATGTATTTTTCAGGTTAGTGACTTTCAAGTATAACAAACTAGTTCCAGATTGGGGGAAAAAAAAATTTTTATGTATGTGTGACAGTGGGGGATGTAACACAGTCATGCAGACCACTGATTTAACGTTTTCTAAAGCATTAATGTGTAGTGTGTCAACTGTTTGAGTATTAAGTGCCACATTTCAGAAAGTGGTTTTATGTCCTTAGATGAACAGGGAATGAACCACCAAAGGAAAGATTACCACCTCCTTGCTATATAAGAACAATTAAAAATTAGAAGATTATGACGACACAGGTCAACAAAAACTGATGCAGAGCAAATATACGGCTATCAGACTACGGCAGTGTTGTGATGCTTGCGGACCTTGGTCAGAATATGAATATTCTTGTGTTTCAGGATGGTAGTGCCTGAGACTATTCCACAGTATCATAACTTTGAAGACTGCTGTATGATTTGGCTTATCATGCCAGGTGGAAGTACAGTGAAACCTCTGCCCATTGTTTCTGAAGGGACCATGAAAAACAGCAATAGTCGTAGGAAAGTGACAGTCGGAAAAGTTTTAAAGGTGTCAGGTTTATAGGGACCACAGTAAATTAATAATACTCACAGGAAAATGATGCACAGGAAGCGATCAGTAGAGGTTTCACTGTAGTGGGACGACAGCACGTTGTCATGACTGAGAACCACTGTACTAATTGCCTTATCATGCCAGCTGGATGTATGTTGTACTTTCAGTTACCCAGGGTGTAATGGTGGGGGAGGTGCATGGATAATTGACAAACGCGGGTAGTCCAAAATATATACTTTATTGTGCCAAGAACAAAATATAAAGCTACGAGGGAGAGTCAATAAATAACCTTAAAACCTCCACAGAAAAATTTTATTACTATAGCTATGACAGCTGTATTATTTTTCAACATAATCCCCAGTGCGTTCAGTACGTTTGTTCCAGCGCTTTACTAAAGCCCGAATCCCTCTTGAGAAAAAGTCTTTTGGTTGCTTGCAAAGCCAGTCATGCATCGCCACTTGAACTTTTTTATCAGACCTGAACTTTCTTCCAGACAGTTCCCCTTTTAGTGCCCCAAACACATGAAAATTGCTGGTTTCAGATGGTTCACTAACAGGTCACAATATGATGCACTGGTGATCATGTTCCCCTAACTCATGTAATGCTCCAAAATCGGCCTGTTAATATCCCAGAACAGTGTCAGCATCATTTTACCCACCGAAGGCTGTGCACGAAATTTTTTGTGTTTTGACGAATTTGGATGTTGCCACTCTTTGCTCACTGTCTTTGTTTCTGGCTGGAAATAGCAGGCCCAGGTTTCATCTCCAGTCACTATGCGCTGAAGAAAAGCATCCCCTTCAGTTTGATAATGCCCCAGAAGTTCTTCACAGGCATCCATGTGCCGTTCCTCCAGTTCTGGTGTAAGTTGTTTTGGCACCCATCTTGCACACAGTTTGTGGTACTGGAGTACGTCGTGTATAATATGGTGAGCAGATCCATGGCTAATATCAAGTTCCACGGTAACCTCATCATTTGTGACACAACAGTTTTCTTGTATCACCCATTCAACATGCTCCACTATCTCTAGTGTACAGGCAGTGTGAGGCCGACCTGGGTGATCAGCATCAGCTACACTTGACACTGCATTCTTGAACGTCCTGTCCCACTTGTACACTTGTCGGAGTGATAAACAAGGATCTCCACATTGCGTCTTCATTCTTCTATGAATTTCAGTTGGTTTTACTCACTGCTCAAAAAACTGATTACAGAACAGTGTTCCTTTCAAGTGTATGTCTCTAGTGGAGCCACCATCTTGAACTGCCCTGATGACGTCAAACAACTGGTATTGTGAACTTTCCTATTCCCAGAATTAAAACATACTCAGATTATACCACCATATAATTTACACTAACATTTTTGTAGCCTCATTAATGTTAGTTATTGACTCTCCTTCGTAATTTAGTTATTATGTATAATTTCTTGCAGTCCTGTGATTGACATGCTTAATACTTCCAGCTTCTTCCTTTCATCTTCTTCCTTCTGCTTCTGGTTGTTTTGCTGTAGAAGAAACAATATCTGCATAACTCATCTGTTGATATCCTTTTTCATATGACTCACTTTGCAGCCACTTGTCAAGGTTTTCTTTGTTGACATCATTAGAACCTAGGTTTTTTAAATCAAATTTGTTATTTCAGGCTCTCTTTTTTTTTTTAAGAATCTGTCAAAATTGTGTCTTCAATACGACAAATAATATTACACCATGATGTGACGAGTGTATATGATTTTACATTGAACCATGCCATGGACACGCCCTCTATAACATCCACTGTCTTTTTTTCTTCTTTTTCAAATTGTTATCGAATTTTCATCTTCATGAACAAGAGTTTTATAAGTGAGTTTGGTAGTATTATTTTATTGATGATATTAACACCTTGAGCCATAGGCTGAGTTAAAGAAGTGACGTTCAGGGGCAAAATCCAGTATCTTCAGGGGCAAAATCCAGTATCTGGTCTTAGTACACTTATGTGGATGTGATGGAGCATTGCCTATAAGCAATACTGCTTTTTGTGGCAATCTCGCCCCCCCCCCCCCCCCAAAACAGCCAAACTTCTGGGCATCACTTGTTTTTTTAACCAGTCTTCAAAGGTTTCTCCATCCATGCATGTGTTTGGTTGTAATGATGCACAGGGAGATTTTTGGTATCACTGCCCTTAAGTGTTAAGGTTTTTTGCTTTTCCCATCACTGAAGTTTATTTTTATGATCTCCAGACTCATTTCCACATCACAGGATTGTCAAATGTTCTTTAGGTGACTTGAGTCATGGAGCAGATTCTTCACTTACCAGAGTGAGTATTTTTATAGGTGAACCTTTCCAATACAATACAGTTTCGTCTACATTGTACATTTTATCAGGTTGCAAATTCTGTTCATTAAGTTTCTGAAATTCTGTGTGAAATGCATCAGCTGCCTCAACAGATGCACTGAGCTGTCCTCCTTGTACAGCAACTTCATCAATTCCATGTCTTTGCGTAAATCTGGTCAGCCATCTAGGGATGGCAGAGAGTATTCCAACCCCAGTGCTTCATAAAAGCTTTGGCTTTATATATGCACATTGGGCCAGAGACGGGTGTTCCGTCTGCTCCTTTTTGGTTAAACCACTGAAGCACTGCAAAATCTTATTCCTCATTGGATGACATCTGTTCATTTCATCTTTTTCATTTGGAAGCACCAGCACTGCTGTGACAGTCTCTTGCAAATTCTTCAAGCTTGCCTTTGTGTTTATTTCCTGAACTGCTTGGACACTAATGGAACACATTCTGGCAAGATTTGCTGCGAATTCCCCTCTTTCAGTTTCTTCAGTTAATCCAAGCTTTTGCTTTATTCTGAGCAAATTTTCTTTAATTTTTCAGCCATTTTGCAGGGTGCAGGAAAACTACAGGTGGTCAAAATTATGAATGTTGTTGCAGATAGAACTGTATGGTAGGAAAAACACCACCACCACCAGCACCACTATAGCTAGATGTAAACTGAGGATGGTGTAATCTTGCACACAGTAGCTACATGCTTGCTGAATATACACAGATATGCTTGCTGAATATACACAGATATGCATGAAAGATCCCAATTGTTGCACTGAGGATTTTGTTCAAGCACTTGGTGCTAAATTACGTCATTTCCCACCTTCGTCATTAGTCATCAGTGACTTGCATAATCGTGCAGGGATAGTTCGCAAAATGGATAACGTGCATGGATAAGTGAGAGTACACTGTACTTCGAGACTAGCACATTTTCAACCCAAAAAACTACTGTACAAATCTTAATGCTATAAGACAAATGCAGTGTCATAATCCAAAAGACTGCTATACGAATCTTACTGCTATAAGACTAACACAGTGTCATAATCCAAAAGACTACCATACGAATCTTACTGCTGTGAAAACATACTTTTTCTTTACTCTTGTCACATCCCATCATTTAAAAAGGATGGTGTAATAATAAGAACATAACATAAAATTGCCTTATTTGTTTAATACAGTATTTTGTTTCAATTTGCCAGGAAGAGGAAGAGGAAGGGGTAGAGGCAGAGGCAGACGTTTTCATGCCAGATCCTTTTCCCATGCCAGGGGAAACTCTGCAACAACAGGCAAAAGCAAGAAACCACCACAGTTGGATATTAGTTACGAAGAGGATAACAGGATGCACAGAAAGCTTCCTGCATTCCCAGGCACAGGTAGAAATTGTAACAGTTGTGACTGTTGTGAATGTGTAAATTCAGAAGTATTGGATTTGAGCACTGTGCCGTGTTTTGGTTTAGCTGCTTTCAGTGAAACAGCAGCAGCAGCAGCGTCAGGTGGAGACAGTGGCAGTGACCAGGATGGGGAACAGTTCAGTGATGCTGAGTGGGAGGCTGAAAATAATGTTGCTGTTGATGATAAGCCAACTAATTCCCACATTCCAGTTATGAGCAGAGCTTTAAGCAGTCTTATGGGGCTGTACGCGTCTGGTTCGTCTGAGTCAGAGGGTAAAACAACTTACACAGTTTCTGTTATGCTTTATATATGTGGGTGAGTTGGGAAGTGTCCAGCATGTATTGTTTTAAAATAATACAGTATTATTTGAGTCTGTGTGGTAGCAACATTTTTTGACATAAGGACTCTTATTTTCGAAGCACTTAGTTCATTGGGTTGCAAGTGGTCCATGTGTCCTCAGAAAAAAAAATTGTGTTTTTGGTTGGCCGACAAGCTGTGCATGCACTCAGTGTTCCAGAATTAGCGCTTTTGAGTCCTATAAAAGTGTCGGCATCACTTTTCCTGCTGTTGGCTGTGTTTTGAACTTCTTGTGAGCGGTGATGTTGGATTCTCCCCCCACCCCCCCATGCTGTGCCATTTACCCTCTGGTTCAGAATGGTCAATCCACATCTAGGCACTAGTATCAGTGCATCTCACAAATACCTCACATTTGTGGTGACAGCTATCAAAAAGGTTTGGGCAGATTGTTGAATTGCATTCATGCTGTGCTGTGAATTATTATGGAACCCATCATGGGCAGAACCATGACTAATGCACACACAGTAGGTCACCAGTTTTTTCAGAATCATGGCACAGACTCATTCAGTGTTTTCGTCAGTAGTGGATGTGAACGGGTATCTGGATCATTCATCATTGGTGACACTCGTGACCATTTTGAAACAGTGTACACCATTCATACAAACTACTCTTCAGCAAAATGTTGTTCCCAAATTTTGCTGAACATCTGCAAACTAGAAAAAGCAGTTTTTTTTTTCAGTCAAATACTGATGTCGTTCCAGGTATCACATACAGCAGACAGCATAATTAAACAACTTTTAATTCTTGGGCAAAATTAGTGTATGTTCAAACATATCACCTCTACAAAAGTACAACTGAAAACAGGAAATGTATACTAGCCATCTCCATAATTCTTGCCTGCTTTTAACTTTTTATTTTAATTGCTGTATTTTATGATTTTACTAATAGTGTAATTAATATATGGCTGCAACTATTCAAAGTATACAAAGTTTTACAATTACACATTTTAAACCCCATTATTTAATTCTTCCTGATATACATTTTATGTACGTTGTATACTTTATATAACACTCATAAGGTCCGAGATCTGAAACCAGTATTGCACCTGTATTATTTATTTATTTTTATATTGTTGGGATAGGCCTGATTATGGTAACTAACAGTAGCCAGTTCGTTAAGTTTGTTAAATAGTAAAGTTGTGTTCTGACTGTGTTTAGTTTGTTGTAAACACAACATGGATGACTCACATTAAGACAAAGTTTACAAGTGATATCTGGTCCCGCTACACGTTCAGCCGAAAACAATCTTATCACTGCATGCAGCTCTTTGGTGCAAGGGGGTGTGTTGTGGCCATGTTAACTCTGCTGTGATATACTCCTCGTATTGATTAAGATCAAAACTGCTTCAGAGTAACACTGAGGGTTTGTGCCTTTACCAGTATGCACAGTAAGCAGTATGGCTGACAAACAGAATTGAAGAAACATTTATCTGTGTACTGTCTGAGTCACGTGTATAAATTTAAGTTACCTGCTGTGTCCTCGCATGTGCCTTGGCAAAGGAATGAATTTGGAAAAATAAACCATTAAGTGGTGTTTGTCAAAAGACTGCTGACATAGGTTAATCTGTTAAACTGATATCAGTTATGCTAATCAGTAGGCTACTGGAGGTTACCAAGTCTGCAGCAGGGTCTTGAGTTTGAGCCCCACTGTTGCTGCTTATATTAAAGACAAGGTGGGCAATGTACATGCAATATAACAACTGAGGTGTGTAACCCATATTGCTGTGGAAAAGCTGTACATATTAAATGTTATGAGTGTGTGTCTGTATTCTTGCCTTAGTTACCTGACATGCAAATCACATCTTTTTTGTGCTATATTGTATTGTCATCTGTGGCCTGCCTGGCTGCACCCATTTTTTCCACATTATCTCATAAGATCAGTCATATGGGAGTTGTTCTGATGGAACCTGTTTGTTGTGCCGCTGGGGTGTATGACTTATCTGCACCTGACCACGAGCTGTGCAGCAGAATGTGTATGTTAGAACAAGTGGGATTAGTGTAACACTTTAATGCTGGCATCCCAGACGTGGATTAATGTAACACTTTAATGCTGGCATCCCAGACGTGGATTAGTGTAACACTTTAATGCTGGCATCCCAGA